>JAMPIV010018190.1:0-208275 GCA_024509875.1 Oreohelix idahoensis
AACAATGCTGGCATTTCGTTTGGGATGACTTTCAAAGTGTTGAGGGTTTTGTTAATTCATATAAGAGTGTGTGCACAACGACCTCAATGCATTTGCAGAATGTGGTGGTGTATGAAAGTTCGGTGGAAGACAAAGGCATCGAAATGACATCACACTTGTTGTAGTAATTACATGCAGTAATTCACATAGTTTCTTGGAACACCTCTGACGTTTGATTGACTTTAATACATCACAAAACGACAGGTACGCCGACATCAACATAAAATAGTCATTGACAATTCAGGACATAGCATGTATGAATACAGTTCATCAGCCAGTGGTGCATGTATATATTTAGAAAGCTGATCTCGTACAATTCACCACCTTCGTCAGCTACAGCAAAAAATACAGCAAATATGTGAGTTTACACAACTCCTTTCTGACATCAGTAAGTCCAGATATATATATATATATATATATATATATATATATATATATATATATATAATATATATATATATATATATATATATATATATTATAATATATATATATATACTATTATATATATATATATATATATATATATATATATATATATATATATATATATGGTCTACAGCAGGCCGCGCAAAATGGCAGGCTTATAGATATGATGGCCTCCGTGATATTTCTATAACAAACAGAGTGAGTCCAACCTTGTTAAATGCTATCACCGCAGATAGCGGGATACAGCACCTGTAAAGTTCTTTGGGCATACACCAGCCCAGTGCATATAATATTAGAATACTTCGTGAGCTCCATTACTAGCTAATATTCATAGATGGACTCTTTCCCGCCCAGATGAAAAGTCGCTAGCTGGCTACAAAAAGTCATATATCATTCTGGCAATAAAGAAAAACTGTTTTAAGGTAAATTACCTTAAATGTCCCTTCAGAATAAACATCACAAAACTCACTCGCCTCCTAGGCGCATCAGAATATAACATTGGGGAACAATCTTTAATCGTCTTGGTCGAACAAACAGAGGACTTTCCCCAAAACTGTCTTGACCCTTTCAAAACTACAGCTCGACTCCTCTAACACAGGATGTCTTAAATTGCGCCAGATTCTTCGCGCATGCGTCGAGGCGCTAGACCTTTGAGCTATGCTCAGGTGGGCGAACATGTCAGGAAAAGCTGAGTCTAAAATTAGACGCTGGGTTAACAGACACGTGGGACAACCACCACTGTTAACTACAATCCCAGTAAAACATGAGTACCTCCCCTTTGATCAAGAAACTATTAAATTAAAGTCTCCAAAATTAACCAGGTACATTTTAACATACTATAGATTCAGCAAACTGACCGCAACAGAATTGAAATATAGAATCAAAATCCAATATGACTGCCGTTTCCGTGGCAACCAATAGCATTATATCATCAAGTTCGTTAGTATACAAGGCTATTATTGTTGTAAATTAATATTAGACAAACATAAAGGTATGTTTTCAGGCACTCGTAAGAAATAAAGAAGTAGAACACTAGATAACAGAAAAACAACAGACGTGAGTGGCTTACCCAGGGTTCGAACCCCGTACTTTCCGTACGACAACACCGCCTAGCTATACAAGCGAATCACACTATCCTCCCGGCCAGCTAGGCATCCCCAAAAAAAGATGCTTTACTGACCGGTCATTAGTGGAAACACAAGAAAACACCGGAAGATTACAATGGGCACCTCAGCCTATTAATGACGTTGTAGAATAGGGGAACAACAGAAGTCTAGCTGGCCGGGAGGATAGTGTGATTCGCTTGTATAGCTAGGCGGTGTTGTCTTACGGAAGGTACGGGGTTCGAACCCTGGGTAAGCCACTCACGTCTGTTGTTTTTCTGTTGTCTAGTGTTCTACTTCTTTATTTCTTACGAGTGCCTGAAAACATACCTTTATGTTTGTCTAATATTAATTTACTGTTTACAGGCCTCGGGTTTCCCTTCCTTATGTATTATTGTTGTAAGATAACCATGTGCATCTGTATCGAAATCCTGCAGTTATTTATGAAAAAAGCACTAAACTGTAGCTCCGCCCCTGAAACTCTATCTCGTTTTATAGCCAATCATCTACACTTCATACACGCTCACGATTTCAAGTTGAATGTATGTCGGTAGGTGGCGTTAGGTAACAGTACAGTCAGGATTGGTGGGGGGGGGGTGGGGGGGGGGGGGTTGGGGGGGGGGGGGGGGGGGGGGGGTGGGGGGGGGGGGGGGGGGGGGGGGGGGGGGGGGGGGGGGGGGGGGGGGGGGGGGGAGGCGGGCCGAAGAAAAAAAAGGGGGTTAGCAGGGGGGTTGGGAGGATTGGGGGGGGGGGGGCGGGGGGGGGGGTAGGGGGAAGGAGAGAAAACAAGGGGGGTGGTGGAGGTCAAACCTGAACCTACTGAGATTGTCACAACATTTACTGAAATACGAGATTCCTATCCTCCCATTCCATAGTTGATTGTGAGTAATTTAGGTGCACATCTTGATGCTAAAGTAAATAATCCCTATATATCAAATGTTCTTCATGAAACGTTTTTAACCAATACTGAAATAATTCCACAAGATTTTCGAGAAAGTACGGAAACCGAACGACTTGCACATTGAAAGCTAAATTGAATATTCAAGTCTAAATGGTTAAGAGAACACCCAGGCCATCCAAAAAAAAATTACGTCTATCATCAGCTACCTAGGCGAGACCAGGTCACAATTTTTAGGCTACGCACTGGACACAACAGGTTATGGTACAATCTATGCCACAAGTACAGAATTGGTGCAACAGATCTCTATACCTGTCGTATAATCCTCATGGCAGTCGAACATCTGCTGCTGTCCTACCCAATATACAGCAATGAACGGTGTAGCGTATGTCAACAACCTACTTCTCTTCTCGAAAAAGCTGTTTGAATATGTCCGGATATTTGAGCTGACTACAGCCTTTTTTTCATTAAAATGAAAATCTGAAGGTGTACGAAGAAGAAGAAGAAGACGAAGAAGAAGATATTGCACACCCTTTAAAAGAACGCATAAGTCATGATAAGTTTGAATACAACGATCCAGTGAAGTTCAAATGGTTTGGAAAAAAATAAAATGACCACAAGAGAAATAACTCCGTCGTGCAGCCGAAATAGTACAATGTAATTATTTCCCTTCATGGTTGGCGGATTACTTGCTCACTGTTGTTTTCTTTTGTTTTATTAAAGTAATCAAACTCAGCAATGTACTACTGTTGTGATAAAAACCTCTTTATGAGTTAATAATATTCTAAAGAAATATGTTCAATCTACAAATGTTGTGATTAAAAAAAAAAGTCTTTATATCATTGTTTTGTTGAACAACGTCTTTGATGTCTTCTTTTGTCTTCTTCCTCGTTCGTCCTGAAAAGGACGTTGGTTGCGTTGTGTCTGTTTACACCGCAGCTGCGATATCTGCGCCTTTCGGCCGACACATCCGACTTCAGCACGGCATTTTTTAGGACCGGGTTTACCTTCCCTCTTCGATCCCTACTCTCTCAGCCAGACTGTAGTGATGCAGCCTGTTTCCAGGACCACCACGTGAAGGTGGAGTAGGGTCTTGGTCAGCTCTGGTTCGCTGACCCTGACGCAAGCAGTCAAGCTATGGGTCGCTGAATGCATTCTCTATTTCTGCATCTTTGGATCCCATTTGATGTAATTCTATTGAAGTAGAAACATGCAGAAATCCTGTTAAAAACCGGACCTAAAAGTCTTGTATATTTAAACATGCGCCCTAATATAACCAACTAGGTTGAACGGGACGCGATTTAATTTTTATTTAAAAAAAAAGAAAAAAAGAAAAGAAAGCTCGTCGAGGAAAGTAAGGCAAAAGCACACACGCACGTTTTGGAGAGGTGTTTTTTGTAACTATTTGTTTTACGTAATGCTGTTGCTAATCATATTCACAATTTCATATTAATCGCTTTATTCACCATGCTTGAGAAATCAGTAAACCTATTCTTTCTTACGAAGTACTCTCATCCTCTTGCATCAGTGATTTCCGTAGCAACGTATTTTACACTGTGAGGTTGCCAGTACCATGCATAGCCTTACGTTAATCACATTTTACGACATGCTTGAGAGAGAAGTAAACGTATTCTTTCTTTGTGTCATAAGAGATCCTAAGAACTATACGCCTAATAGATCCTGAGAACTATACGCGGCCGCACTTAATAACGATAAATACAATATAGATGATTCTTACCGTAACATTCGTACATCGAATAGTCCGTTCTCGCTACTGAGGTTGAATAGATGATATATATAGTACATAAAATGACGGAAATTTTCCGTGTCGGTAGTCCGGAGTTATGGCAGTGCAGCTTAACTTTTGCTGTGCCACTGTTGAACCTTCTACAATTAACCGACTAACGAACAAGCCACGATTTATTTAAGATGCGAGAGGCACAACCAGAGAACGAAGTTACGACAGACACCTGCATATTTAGCGGAAGAGGGAAGGTTTGGTACTTCTGTCCACGCAAAAGCGTTGCTACCTCCCCCATTCTAAATTAGAGAATCAGATTAGCTATAAAAAAAAAACACCACCGCCCAACTAACCCCCATTACTCTCCCTCCTCATGGAGCCGCCACTGCATGAAGCCTGCGTCTATCATTCTAACTCTGTTGTAGTGGTGGTGCCTGTAGCAATTTCTTTTACATAATGATGTTGCTAGTCCCACCCTTAACCTCATATTAGTCTCGTCATTGTCTACCGAAAGATATCTTCTACGGACAACTGGTTGATGGCAAAAGAACAGTTGGTCGACCGCAGCTGAGATTAAAAGATGTATACAAGAGAGAATTGAGGACTCTGGACATAAATCCAGCAACCTGGGAGGATGAAGCTGCCGATCGCTCCAAGTGGCGATGCTCTCTATGACGCCACCTCAAATTGGGCGAAAAGAAGCTCTCATGGCAAACAGAAGAGAAGAGAAAACATCGACAGGAACACCTGGAAAATGAGTAGATGAGGGTTGTCACCTGAGGGACGCATGTCCATAGTCAGTTATGACTGAAGGGCTGTCACCTGAGGGGTGCATGTCCATAGTCAGTTATGACTGAAGGCTGTCACCTGAGGGGCGCATGTCCATAGTCAGTTACGACTGAAGGCTGTCACATGAGGGGCGCATGTCCATAGTCAGTTATGATTGAAGGCTGTCACCTGAGGGGCGCATGTCCATAGTCAGTTATGACTGAAGGGGCTATTATTATATAATTGTCTACCTTACATTTTATTCAGTCCTGTATGACCTTCAGTGATACATTAATTGTGTGGCTGATCAGACTGATTTCGTCTAAAGTATGACCATTTTATAGCACTTTATATTTTTGATAAATCTATAATGAGTGATCTGAGCTGAGTACCTGAATGACCCTGAAGTGTTGGATGATATAGTACGACCTTCGTAGCGACCCCTTGGATAACATCAGTGCCCCCGAATATTGTAACCTTTCGTCAAACGGGATTTTTCTTTTCACCTGGACTCATTAGCTATGCAACCGTTCCACACGTTCGCTGATTATTATGTGGACAGTTTACCTATCGTTCATTCTGGTCATCGCATTGATTTAAGGAGAGATTAAATCACGCCCATGGACATCTCTTGAGCAATCATATGCAGTATTTTCATTAAATTGCCCAGAGGGGGCGGCGGCAGAATCAAACAGATAGTAGCGACCACGATCAAAGACACAGACTGGGGGATTTCAGGAAAGACTAGCGCCACGATCAAAGACAGTAGTGGTCCCTGAAACGAGCGACGCAAGTTCCTACCGGTATTTCACATCTCCGTGCCAAACGCAGAACCGATCGCAGTGAAAGCGAACGGGGAAAGCCGGAACGGACTCAGCGAGCGGAGATACGAAGACCAGGGGCGGCATCTCTCTTTAGTCTGGCGGTCAGATCCCCAAAAGTGTCCTGAGATCTAAAAATGTGTCAATTTTCTCATGTCCCACTCATCTTGCAATTAAGTTAGAAATATACAGACCACGTAGAAATACACTTTATCACTCGTTGGCCAGACCTTTACAGAAGCACTAGCTATATTTGAAATCCTGCTAGATTATCCCCTGGATTTTTATATATATTTGCAGTGAAATATATTTCTGTGCAAAACGGTAATATATATATTGTGTAAAGTGATCAGTGGTCTAGTTCATTCATTCTATTTCACTGGATTTTGTGTTAATTTAAATCTATTAAATTAAACCATCTCAATAGTTCCAGTTGTAAATGTAATGATATATCTGCTATATTATTTCCAAAAAAAGATAATAGAGGCTGAAATGCTTTAATTAACTTTTAAAGTCGCAAAGGAATTTATAATTAATAAATTTAGTTAAGTCCTATATTTATAGATGTGTGTTTTAACCATTAAAACTCGCGCAGTGTTTATTAAGTACATAATTAAATACGCGAATATATATATATATATATATATATATATATATATATATATATATATATATATATATATATATATATATATATATATATATATATATATATATATATATATATATTTATATATAGTCTTAACGGGAAATTCATCGCGCTTTAGAATGTTATTTGATTTTTCGGTATATTACATGTCTTTTTTCTTTCATACAGAGTGATCGTAACCTTTGCGATCCCAGCAATAAAGAAATCATCTTAAAAACTTCCAGACATATTGATGAAACATTTTTTAAATTTAATCTTGTGGCGGTTCAATGCGACCTAGCTATCATACTTACATGAAAGAAAGCCTACCCAAGACTATTTAAAGAACAATCATCATATTAAAATTACAAATCTGTAAGATAAACTGGAAGTTGAACCGTGCCAGTAGCGATACTTGATTTACTGCCCTACTGTGAGAGAGTACATATTTTCCTGAACTGTGACGGCTTAAGTTTTTCCTCACTGGATTAATAAACTTACCGGTCAGTTACTATCATCACGCATTGAAGGAATTTTACCATAGCGGAAGATTAAAGAGACCACTTCATTTTCACCCCTGTGTCGAACTGTGTCAGTGCCATCCCATAGACTCTTTTTATATAATAAAACACAATAACTCTTAGGCTTCAAGTCCGGCGATAAGTGAGAATAGTTGCTATCAGCAAACCTCGCAACATCTGGGGCGGGACACGGAAGTACCAGACCTTTTCATGTGTCAAGAGTGTAATTGCTGTTTATATAATTCTATTGGATTGTCTGATGCTGTAATCGGTAAGTGTGTGAATATATGAGTGTGGATCCTCACGCGCGTGTATGAATGACAGGAAATTTAATTTTTTTTGTAACCATTTTGTTAACTTGCTTACCTGGTAATATAATTTTCTGTATACCCTGCATTGTTCCTTTAAGTGGGATAGTTGATAATTTGTTAACTCTGTTTAAAACCCCCTCCTTTTCATTTGCTTAGTAAAGGGAAGAACAGGATTCTTTCTACCACCCATACCTAATTTTGAAACACCTCTTTCAGAGTAATTAACTTCACTGTTAGGTTAACGTACCTATGTTCCTGATAACTATCTATCTTTGGACTGGGTTTATCTTTGTCTAATAAGCGGGACGGGCTTAGTCGATACCAATCTTCTTCACCCCCTCCCTACCTTGTTATTTGCATTTTTCTGTATTTATGATAATTTTTGCTGTAAACACATGATTATTGTAGTGATTGTTTTTTTTAACTTTAATAAACAACATAAACTTAATTGTTACTGTGTTGGAATACCCAAAGCCCAAAATTTCCCCTATTTGTTTAAGATAGTTGTATCCACGTCGTCTGTGTGTTTGAAGCACCAAATCGGTGTGAGAGCAGGTGTGTGTCTGGAAACTGGCAAATAATTGTTTGACCAGGAGAGCCTGAAGAGTAGATTGAGAGAAACGATTTGTCGTAAATAAGTCTGTCTTTACTCTCCTCCAGCACTCTGTGAAGCAACTATTTACTCTCTACATTTCTATCACTGAGCTGTTCACCATCATTCTACACTCTAAACCGGACCACTATTTCTAAGACTCTTTTCTCTCAGAATAAATTTACGACAATATTTGTGGGCTGGTCCTGGGATCTTGAGCTACATTTGAGGCAATCGCATAGCCGGGATAAAGATATTTTGAGTCTGATCTAAGTCTGGGTCTAACTAGATAGAGTGTGAGTGATCTGTCTTTGTGATTTAGGGAAATAAATAAATAATTAATTACACCCCTAGACAACGCCTTTTAGTATTTGGGTCGTCCACACAGCATATTTACAGGTTGTTTTCTTTCCACAGCAGTAGAAAGTACGGATAATCATAAATTCGGTTAGCTAAATTATCCTCTGGCAGAAAAAAATTAAATTTTTTCTTTATAAGATTTGCTGGGATTGCGTGATTGGTTTTACAGTCACTAAAGGTTTTTTTGAAGTTAAAAAGAGTTGAGCTTAGCTAAAGACGCCTTGTTCTGACTTTTTAAGTCTAGTTAACATCGTCTCTTCTCATAAATTGACTTCAGGGGCGAGTTTTGTGACGGAGAATTAAAATTTTAGGGAAAATTTTTTTTCCCTTTTAAATTGTTTTAATATAAATTTTTCTCTACTGTTAGTAAAAGTAGATTCTTTTCTAGTGTAACTTACCATTTTAGTGGCATAGTCGCTTGCGTTAAGAGTCTTAAGTGACAATAATAGCAGCGATAAGTTTGCACATTTCAAATAGGAGGTAACACAAGTAAATTTATACTTTGTGTTTTTTTTTTCTCGTAGCGGCTTTGAGTTTTTTTTCCCTTCTTGTTCTTTCGTACTATTCTCTAGTCATACTACATCTTATTCTTTGACAATGGCAGAGAGGATAAAGATGAGATCCATCCTGAGGCTGGAAGCGAAAGAGGCAGGATTAGACGCAGAAGCGGCGAACCTGTTTATCAACCAGGAACTGGAAATATATGACGCGGAGCAACAAAGAGCAGAAGCAGAGAGGAAGGAAGAGAAACAAAGAGGAGAAGCAGAAGAACGCCTAAGAGAGCAGAGAAGAAAATTGAGGGCAGATAGAAACAAGAAAATTGAGGCAGAAATGGAAGCTCGCAAGGATAGAGAGAGATAGAGAGAGAGAGAGAGAGAGGGAAAGACAGCATGAACTGGCGCTTAAGGCTTTAGAGAGTCGGGGCGCCTCTACTTCGAATAACGGAGAGCCGTCTTCGCCCCAGTCTCAGTCAATGGACCTCTCCAGCACTCAATCTGCCCAATTAACTGCGATGTCTTTTGCTTTAGAGTCTTTTCCTAGTCCCAATGAGAAAATTGACAGCTATCTAGAAAAATTCGAGAGGCTCGCAAATCTGTATGGGTTAGAGAGTTCCCGCTGGGCACTTAAACTCTCAACGTCATTAAAAAGCACTGCTTATGACGTGTACACAAAGCTGGGAACCAACCAACATGATTACGACATGCTGAAAAAGGCCTTGCTAGAGCGGTTTGAGATGACCGCCCGAAAATTTCTGCAAATGTTCAGAAACAGCCGAAAAGAGAGCACGGAAACATTCCCACAGTTCTCTTCACGTCTCACGGGCTATTTGACAAAGTGCATTGAATTATCTGACCTACCTCTTACATATGAGGGACTACTTGAACTTGTTCTTGTGGAACAGATAAAGTCAACTTTGTCAAACGAAACCCGTAGATTTTTGGCTGAACAGGGCGCAGTCAGGCTTGAGGACATACTCAATAAGGCAGAACGCTATACCAATGCAATGGCCGAACTTCCCAGCACTAAACGTAAACCCACAGATGAGCCATCTCGTAAACAAAATCTAGAGCAGTCATCCTATTCCTCTAATTCCTCTCAGAATTATAACCAACGAGAAATAATACCCAGAGACCTCCCCAGGAAAAATCGAAATTCTACAAAACCCGATACCCCCCTAACAACAATTCTGATCAACCCACCAAGCCTACGTGGCAGCGCGGCCACCAAGGTCAAGGAAAAGGGAAGACCCCTACACCAGGAACGTCTGATCAGGGCAAACAAACCGGTCCAAACCGCATCGGATGTTTGCATACAGCCTCGAAAGGTAGAGTCAATGTCAGTGATTCTCAACCTGAGGGGACCGACCCTCAACTCGAGGAACTGTAATTTTGAATGGTACCTCAACTACTTGTCTCTTTGACACTGGACTAAGCTTTAGTTGTATTGTCGCTAGGCACCTAGTCAAACCCGGTCAGGAGACAGAGGAAACCGTCAAACTTAGTGGAGTTTTCAGGAGTGATGCACCCAGGACGCTTCCTATCGCACTGGTAGAAATACACTCTGACTTTGTCAGAGGAGTTATTAAAGCGGCCATTATGGATGATCCTATCTACCCAGTTATCCTGGGATGTAGATATGTGTTTATTGGGAGACCAAAGGAGCCGATTGTGGCAGCGGTAACCACAAGAGGGCAAGCCAAGAAGGAGAGGGAGCCTGCGCCAAATTTGTTGCCGAATGAACTGAAGGAGGCGCAACAAAAGGACCCTACTCTGGAGCCCTGCTTTAGAAAACTGCCCATGGCTAAGGACCCCAGACACAACGGAGACATCTTTTCTAAGGATGGCGTATTGTATCGTAGAACGGGCAACCCGGACACGGGGAATAACCAGCTCCTAGTACCGACGCAGTACAGAAGCCAGATCTTAGAAATGGGGCACTCTCTTCCCTTTAGCGGACACATGGGACAAAACGCCACTATTCAGCGAATAAAAAACCACTATTGGTGGCCAGGAATGAACTCTGACATTATCAGGTATGTGAAATCCTGCGCCCAGTGCCAACGGGTAGCACCAAAGCACTTGACACCCCCAGTACCTATGGGGCAAATGCCAATAGTGGGTACTCCATTTGAACGGGTTGCTGTCGACATCATTGGACCCCTGGAAAGGACCAAAAGAAAGAACAGGTTCATCCTGACTTTAGTCGACACTTGCACAATGTGGGCCGAAGCTATACCGCTAACATGCACAGATTCCAAGCATGTCGCAGAAGCCCTCGTGCAAATTTTTACACGGTTGGGATTCCCTCAACAAGTTTTGACGGACAATGGATCCCAATTCCGTAGCCTGTTAATGGAGGAGATCTTTAAGATCTTGAGGGCCAAACATATCCACACAAGTCCCTACCATCCGGCCGGAAATGGGCTCGTGGAACGTTTTTACGGCACCCTCACCACCATGTTACGTAAGCTGGGTCAGGAGAAACCGGAAGACTGGGACCTATATATATCGGCTGCCTTATTCGCCTACCGAGAGGTACCCCAAGCGTCTACGGGATTCGCGCCAGCTACACTTTTATTTGGCAGACCTATAAAGGGGCCACTAGAAGCCTTACTTCGGTCCCTGACAGACCAAAAGGCTGACGAGACAGTCGTCTCTGCAAGCAAGTATGTATCTGAGCTCAAGGAAAGGCTAAAGCTAGGATGGGATCTAGCTACTACCAACCTTAAGAAAGCCCGCGCTAAACATGCTAAAAGATACAACAAAGCTGCAAAAGAGAGAGAACTACAACCAGGGGAGAAAGTTTTGTTGCTACTTCCAACCGGAAGCAATAAACTTCGCATCGGATGGCAAGGACCCTTTACCGTCCTTAAAAAGATCTCACGTACTAATTACAAGATCTCGATAAAAGGAAAGGAGAAGGTCTTCCACGTAAATCTCCTTAAGAAATATTTGGAGAGACCAGTGCCATCCTCCGAGCATCTCCTGGCTGTCGCCATAGCAACGGAAGACGAGGAAGATGATGATGGTTGCATGGAGTATCCATTGCAACCCACAGAATCCTTTAAAGATGTCAAGTTCGGCGACAATCTCTCACCAGAACAACAAACAGAAACCAGGGCTCTACTAAAACAGTACAGTGCAGTCTTAACGGATGTACCTGGTCGAACAAATCTCATTGAATTTGATATGAAATTAACAAATGAGACCCCTGTTCGAACCAGAGTTTACCCCATCCCGTACGCTAAAGCTGATGCACTTCGCGGAGAAATAGACAAGCTGCGTCAGGCAGGAATTATCAGTGAGTCTACATCTCCTTACAGTTCCAGTGTAGTGCTGTTGCAGAAGCCCAATAAGGAAGTTCGGCTGTGTATAGATTACCGGCTGCTAAACGCTGTAACGGAATTCCAGCCCGAACCTCTCCAAACTGTTTCTGAGTTGTTCACCAAGCTCAGCAAAGCAAAGATTTTCTCCAAGATTGACCTCAGTAAAGGTTATTATCAAATACCAGTCAAGGAGGAAATTAAACCTTTGTTAGCTTTCAGCACTAGTGAAGGACATTACACATTTAATGTGATGCCATTCGGTTTGCATAACGCACCAGGAGTGTTCACCAGGATGATGAGGAAGCTTCTAGAACCTTTGCAAAGTCCCCATATCCATAATTTTATGGATGACATATTAATTGCATCGGAAACCTACGAAGAACATATTGCTACGGTTGCTATGCTCCTCAGGAGACTACAGGAAACTGGTCTCACAGCCAGACCTAGCAAATGTCTCATCGGGTTTGAACAGTTAGACTTCCTGGGGCATACTATTTCTCACGGATGCAGTTGGCCTATTAAGAAGAACGTGGAAGAAATAGTGGCAGCAAAAAGACCCCGAACGAAGAAAGACGTACGTTCCTTCATATCGCTATGTGCATACTATCAGAAGTACATCCAGAACTTCAACGGACTGACGGCACCTCTGACTGACCTCACAAAGAAAGGGCGTCCGGATAAGGTCATGTGGGATCAAAAGTGCGAACACGCATACAGCACTTTGAAAGGACAGTTGTCTGCATACCCCATTTTGAGGTTGCCTGACCTCAAGAAACCTTTTGTATTACGGGTCGACGCGTCAGGTCAGGGCATCGGGTCAACACTGCTTCAAGCCGAGGACAGTGACCTGAACATGCTATTTCCAGTTGCCTATGGCAGTCGGAAATTAAATAAAGCTGAACGGAACTACAGCGTAGTCGAAAGAGAATGCCTCGCTCTGATTGACGGTATCAGACGCCATCATGAGTTTCTCTATGGTACATCTTTCACAGTGCAAACAGACCACGCTCCGTTAGCATTTCTTGGTGCCAATAAGAATTTAACGCAAGGGTCATGCGTTGGGCCCTTCTTTTAAGCGTTTATTCTTTCAAAGTGGAATACATTCCGGGAAGACAGAATGTCGGGGCTGATTTCCTGAGTAGAAACTGGACTACGGAGGAAGAAGAGGAAGTTGAAGATACCAATCATCCTAAAGCTACCGTTCAGGGCAGCTTCATCGTCATAAATCAAACATGAAAAGAGGTTTTCATGTCTCAAAAGAGGGGACGATTGTGACAGACGAACTCAGCCGACCCTGAATGACCCTGAAGTGTTGGATGATATAGTACGACCTTCGTAGCGACCCCTTGGATAACATCAGTGCCCCCGAATATTGTAACCTTTCGTCAAACGGGATTTTTCTTTTCACCTGGACTCATTAGCTATGCAACCGTTCCACACGTTTGCTGATTAATATGTGGACAGTTTACCTATCGTTCATTCTGGTCATCGCATTGATTTAAGGAGAGATTAAATCACGCCCATGGACATCTCTTGAGCAATCATATGCAGTATTTTCATTAACTTGGCCCAGAGGGGGCGGCGCCAGAATCAAACAGATAGTAGCGACCACGATCAAAGACACAGACTGGGGGATTTCAGGAAAGACTAGCGCCACGATCAAAGACAGTAGTGGTCCCTGAAACGAGCGACGCAAGTTCCTGCCGGTATTTCGCATCTCCGGTGTTAAACCGATCGCAGTGAAAGCGAACGGGGAAAGCCGGAACGGACGCAGAGAGCGGAGATACGAAGACCAGGGGCGGCATCTCTCTTTAGTCTGGCGGTCAGATCCCCAAAAGTGTCCTGAGATCTAAAAAGGTGTCAATTTTCTCATGTCCCACTCATCTTGCAATTAAGTTAGATATATACAGACCACGTAGAAATACACTTTATCACTCGTTGGCCAGACTTTTACAGAAGCACTAGCTATATTTGAAATCCTGCTAGATTATTCCCTGGACTTTTATATATATTTGCAGTGAATTCTATTTCTGTGCAAAACGGTAAAATATATATTGTGTAAAGTGATCAGTGGTCTAGTTCATTCATTCTATTTCACTGGATTTTGTGTTAATTTAAATCTATTAAATTAAACCATCTCAATAGTTCCAGTTGTAAATGTAATGATATATCTGCTATATTATTTCCAAAAAAAGATAATAGAGGCTGAAATGCTTTAATTAACTTTTAAAAGTGCTTTATAATTAACTTTTAATCAAGTAAAGCGAATGTGCCTCTGTTTGAGGACTGTTTTAATTATTATACAAATAAAACGTCATTTTAAGTACATTCTTATAATACCGCATTATAGAACGTGTTTCTGTTTTGAGATATTTTTAACCTTTAGAACTCGCGACATTGTTTAGTTAAAGTCACGAAGGAATTTATAATTAATAAATTTAGTTAAGTCCTATATTTATAGATATGTGTTTTAACCATTAGAACTCGCGCAGTGTTTATTAAATACATAATTAAATACGCGAATATATATATTTATAAATAGTCTTAACTGGAAATTCATCGCGCTTTAGAATGTTATTTGATTTTTTGGTATATTACATGTCTTTTTTCTTTCATACAGATTGATCGTAACCTTTGCGATCCCAGCAATAAAGAAATCATCTTAAAACCTTCCAGACATATTGATGAAACATTTTTTAATTTAATCTTGTGGCGGTTCAATGCGACCTAGCTATCATACTTACATGAAAGAAAGCATACCCAAGACTATTTAAAGAACAATCATCATATTAAAATTACAAATCTGTTAGATAAACTGGAAGTTGAACCGTGCCAGTAGCGATACTTTATTTACTGCCCTACTGTGAGAGAGTACATATTTTTCTGAACTGTGACGGCTTAAGTTTTTCCTCACTGGATTAATAAACTTTCCGGTCAGTTACTATCATCACACATTGAAGGAATTTTACAGCTAGCGGAAGATTAAAGAGACCACTTCATTTTCACCCCTGTGTCGAACTGTGTCAGTGCCATCCCATAGACCTCTTTTATATAATAAAACACAATAACTCTTAGGCTTCAAGTCCGGCGATAAGTGAGAATAGTTGCTATCAGCAAACCTCGCAACATCTGGGGCGGGACACGGAAGTACCAGACCTTTTCATGTGTCAAGAGTGTAATTGCTGTTTATATAATTCTATTGGAGTGTCTGATGCTGTAATCGGTAAGTGTGTGAATATATGAGTGTGGATCCTCACGCGCGTGTATGAATGACAGGAAATTTAATTTTTTTTGTAACCATTTTGTTAACTTGCTTACCTGGTAATATAATTTTCTGTATACCCTGCATTGTTCCTTTAAGTGGGATAGTTGATAATTTGTTAACTCTGTTTAAAACCCCCTCCTTTTCATTTGCTTAGTAAAGGGAAGAACAATTGGGAAGAACAGGATTCTTTCTACCACCCATACCTAATTTTGAAACACCTCTTTCAGAGTAATTAACTTCACTGTTAGGTTAACGTACCTATGTTCCTGATAACTATCTATCTTTGGACTGGGTTTATCTTTGTCTAATAAGCGGGACGGGCTTAGTCGATACCAATCTTCTTCACCCCCTCCCTACCTTGTTATTTGCATTTTTCTGTAATTTTGATAATTTTTGCTGTAAACACATGATTATTGTAGTGATTGTTTTTTTTAACTTTAATAAACAACATAAACTTAATTGTTACTGTGTTGGAATACCCAAAGCCCAAAATTTCCCCTATTTGTTTAAGATAGTTGTATCCACGTCGTCTGTGTGTTTGAAGCACCAAATCGGTGTGAGAGCAGGTGTGTGTCTGGAAACTGGCAAATAATTGTTTGACCAGGAGAGCCTGAAGAGTAGATTGAGAGAAACGATTTGTCGTAAATAAGTCTGTCTTTACTCTCCTCCAGCACTCTGTGAAGCAACTATTTACTCTCTACATTTCTATCACTGAGCTGTTCACCATCATTCTACACTCTAAACCGGACCACTATTTCTAAGACTCTTTTCTCTCAGAATAAATTTACGCCTCTAGATGAGGATCCTCTACCTTAGAGAGGTTCTTGCGAAAGATAAATGTTTCGCTACCCGAGCTGGGTGGCAATGAGCACCATGCGCAGCCTTACGCGGTAGCATTCGCCGTTTGTACGGACACTGGAGTTGAACAGATACGAGATTATCCAGACAACCGACTGCCAAAGACACGAAACCACTGTCTCGCTGCTTGAGCTGGGAGGGCCTATTGCCGGGATCACTACACGCATCCTTCCGATACTGCGTCCGCCACTATAATGAAGCTTTACTACTTTATTGTCCTTTAGATGCGCCATGCGACGCAAGAAACTGCGTAAATGCTAAAGCTGCATTTCATAGAATTCTCGGTCGTGCAAAGATTACAAAACAGTATGGATAAAGTAAAAACAAAATTTAAATACAACATCCTTGGCAATGAAGAGGCTGACAGATTGCCAAAGAAATTTGAAAGGCTACTTAACCTGATACAAGAGTAACTATTGGCGAGGCATGGTGTGTTTGACTGCTATAATCTAATGCGTGTAAAGATAAATAGGCAAATAGTGCATACAACTTTAAGGAATTTCCTTGTTTATCATTGGTAGCATATTAGGAAGCACGAGTGAGATCAGATGTACCTGGATGATTCATTGTTGTTACAGCTGTCTAGACAAATTTGTCGTTTGGACTTTCTGTGATTTAAAGTACCAACTTTTTTTTTCGGTTTCTCAAGTGCGGGTATCTGATACTTATTCTTAATCACCAGCTTTTAGCTCCCCAAGGAGTATAGGCCTTCAACAAACTTATGCCAAGTCTTTCTGTCACGTGATATCAGCTCAATTTCATTGCATGTATCCTTCATCCCCTTCATTTCTGTCTTCAGTTCTCTTCTCCGCCTGTTCTCCTCTCTCTCTCTCTCTCTCTCTCTCTCTCTCTCTCTCTCTCTCTCTCTCTCTCTCCCCTAGCTTACCCTGTGGATTCGAGAACAAGGACTGCCTGGTAGTGCTATCAACAGGTTTCCTCAATGTGTGTCCTGTTCCAACTCCACGTCTTCTTCTCATCTCTTGTTCCACTGCCACATTGGTGACCTTGTCATACAACTTCAATTCTTCTGTTCTATGCAAACATCCATCTATGAGAGTATGGAGCTTTTTTGGCAACTTCTTGTGTGTTTGTTAGATCTTTCTCAGTACTCTTACCTTGAGGATGTCAGTACAAGGACAACTTTTGCTGCTTTCAACAGGTTTTCTCAATGTATGTCCTATCAGCAATGTATGTCCTATCAGACGCCATCGTCTCATTCTCATCTCCTCTTGTGTTTTTTCGGCTCTTTCCATCAGTTCCATATTGATGATCTTGCCATACGAATTCAACGCTTCCATTCTACGATAGCATCAATTTTTGAAAGGTTGTATCTTAATGATTGTCCTTGTTGGTATTCACCACCGTTAATTTGGCTACACTGTTTTCATAAATATTTTTTCATATCTGTGGATGGTTGTCACAAATGGTACTATTCTCGCGATGTTGCATTTCGTTAAATTAAGTCTAACATTTACAGTTTTTTTTTCTGGTATCTCATGTCACATGCCGCAATCTTAGTTTGTTGTGTTTTAATATTGGTTTTGTCTGACGAAGAATAAATAAAGCCAGAACAGCCTTTGCAAATCTAAACAACATTTGGACACCTTCTGAGTACAGCATAAACACCAAATTATGATTATACGAGAGTTGCGTACTTTCTGTACTTTTGTAAGGCGCGATGTGCTGGAGAGTAACAGAAAAGGAAATGTCCAAATTATCATCTTTCCACACAACCTGCCTAAAAACAATTCTTCGAATTTTTGGGCCGAATACCATCTCCAACCAGAAACTGCTTACGTCCCGTTTTTTAATAAAATGTCCCGGTGTCCCGAATTTATTCCAAATGTCCCGCTTTTTAAGGGTCCTTCCTGAAAAAAAAAATCTTTGGGTAACGGATTTTATTCCGTGTTTTAGTAGTTACTTTATCAATTTCTGCTTACAGTGGACCCTCGGTTTGAATCTCGAACAAAAATTCGAAAGTCGACCAAAACGGTGTTCAGTGAGCATCTACCAAATGATTTAATGCGTATTAGCATTATTATACAGTATTTTTATCGTTTTTCATCCGCATAATGCCGAAACGTAAGTGCAGTATAAATGATAACATTACAAGAGAATTTCCCTTCATTAAAGGTGTAGATGAAAATGTGGAATGTACTTTATGCAGCTCTAAATTTTGCACTTCACATGGTGGTCGGTCAGACGTAGTCAACCACGTGAAAACGAAAAAAACATAAAGGTGCTGTTGAAAGTAAGGCTTCCAACAGCAGTATAAGTCATTTCTTAAATGCGAAAACCCAGAGTGAAAAGGAAATGGAAAAACAGTTATCATTAGCAGCACAGGAAGCAACCTTCGCTTATCACACGGCGGTGCATAACCACAGCATGGACTGCACAACAGCCATCGTGAAAAAACTTTTCAACGATAAAGTGGAAGTTATGTTAGTTAATGTGTGTATTTTTATACCAGTATCTTATTTTAAGTGCAACATATAATATATAATAGATTTATTTGTGCTTTACCTTAATTTTTAACATGTCCCGTTTTTTTACAAAATGTCCCGGGTTTTTTAGGTAAAAATTTGGAAATGTCCCGGTTTTTAAACAAAACATTATGGGAACCCTATAGTTGAGTCAGTTATAAGCCATCTCAGTATCTTCCTGACCCCTTCTTGTTCGTACACTTTCAGATGTCAATATGAATATGTTTAAAGAAAGCAGTGATCAGCCTGAGGTAGTTTGTATCTCCACAGAGTTTGTCCAAGAATGGTACTGGTGACAGCCAGATGTGCTTTCTCTGTTCTTCATACATTCAGCAGTCTTGCAGCAGATTCAGTCATTTTATCGGTACCACAGCTACACTCATCCGTAGTCCCTATCTCTAGCTTACTGAATATATGGTATCTCAGTCTAATGTGGCTTGTGCTAAGTCTCAATATTACCACATGTTCACTTCTGCTGAGCTAGTAATATGCATAGTTTTTCTGATAACTTAGATGCTCTGCTTCCCACTTATTCCTGTATCTGCTTATGGTAAAACTCTTGATCTCTTCATAAGTCTGGCCTGTAACAGGTTGGAGTAACTTTCCACCTTCCTGTGCCAAGCTGTCAGCCTCTTGGTTGACAAGGATGCTGCATTAAGATGTGATTCCCTACATCATAACTTTTTTTGAATCGTTAATATAATTTGTGGAGTAGTAATCTTAGGTCATTTAGGTATGCATTATTTTGGCTTTTCAGTGTTGTAACCACTGACAGTGTATTAGTGAAAAAAAGCTACTTGTCCCATGGTGCCTTCCTCTATCATTACGACTGTCACGGATTGCCTCCCCTGCTTTGCAGTAGTGGTCCAACAGTGACCTAAACTCAAGAGTGTCTAATATTGGCTTCCAAGGTATCTACATGCGCGCAAGATTACTCTTGGCAGAGATGTAGACAGAAGATTATTGACACTTTCTACTTTAAAGGAGCATTCACAAGATATTTCCAGAAGTCACGAACAATGTTGCATTGGGCTGAACAATTGTTAACGCATTATATCTGGTCCGTCGCCTTTTGTGAAGGATTTAATCAAAGGTTTAGCCCGTTCAAGCCTCCAGTTGGTGTAATCCAACGAAATCCCTCTTATATACACTACAGGACAAAGGTTAAGGGCCACCATTCAGTTTAGACAAGGTTGATATAATTGATTGGCAAACTGTAAAGACAAGTGAAAATGTCATTAAAACTGAGCTTAGAGAAATGTGTATACATTTCTGTGTGCACTAGGTTAATTGTTTTTTAAATGTCCAAAATCTGGGTCACTTTAACCGCACGTGAAAATTGCCATTGTTGTTGCAAAAACTCGTGGTTTTTGCAACACGCCCCACTAGTTCAAAAGGTGAAAAAGTGAGTTGAATTTGAATGCACGTGGAAAATGATCATCGGTAAAGAGTGTTCACCGTTGATATGCAATAAATCAGTATGACAAGTGGTCGAAATGATCACTGCATTAGCCATGCCACCAAGGAGAAGTCTCAGCACTGTAGACCGTGGTCGAGCCATGGCATGGATTCAGGATGATCAATCTGTTCGTCATGTTGCAAGACGTTTAGCAGTATCCCACTCTACCATTCAGAGACTTCTTGAGAAATTTCAAGCTATATATATATATATATATATATATATATATATATATATATATATATATATATATATATATATATATATAGATATATATATACACATATATATATACATATATATATATATATATATATATATATATATGTATATATATACATATATATATATATATATATATATATATATATATATATATATATATATATATATATATATATATAACCACTTAGCAAGAAAACATGTTAAATTCACATTTGTGAAAGAAATGTTCACAACTTACCACAAATTTTGGGAATACACAATCTCCTTGCACAGGTTTCAGATGGACACGAGCAATTTCGGTGCATATTCTCTCGAATCAATTTTGTCTGAGAAATTCCTCTTATGACGGTGTTCTGTGGTATACTTGGACTGGGAAACTAGTAATTCCTCTTCGACGGGTGTTCTGCGATAAACTTAGTCTGGGATATTATTTCTCTTATGACTGATGATCCAATTCCTAGGTTCCAGTCTTGTATTTACACAGTCCTGGTCCCTGAAGTTTTACAGCCGGTGTATTTAAATATGCGAGTTTACTCTTCAGGTTTCGGAGTTGCCCAAATACTGTCGATCTGTCGCTTTTGATATAGGAATTCTAGGTCCGATCCTACTATTTCGGGCTTCTTGGGAGTTGCTCGGTTGAAGTTGCGAGGCTGTCCGCTCTGTGCCTCTGAGTTCACAAGATTATATCTCTCATTCTCAGTTCAAATTACTGATTGTGTTTCCGCCGCATGTTCCAATAGAATTCATTGTATATTTCGGCATCTCACTTCAAACCAATCAAATCGAATCTCGATCAGCACTACGTGGGTAAGGGCGTTTTCAAATTCGAAAAAAAAAATACCCTCACGTGTTTCAAAATATTAAAATTAATATCCAAGCGTGACCTCTGTCTAACCATACGGTAATATTTCCGGTCAGATGTCTACTCTGTCATCTTATCTGCAATCATGATACAAAGATGGCTCAGATGAGACGATTATCCAATTATCACCATTATCTGCGTGCCTCTGCCAGACAGATGTCTGGTCAGACAATGTTGTCTTCTTTCATCGCGCGCACCATACAAGCTTGTGTCAACACGGTCAGCAGCTTTTCAATGGGGTCAAATGTTGGACCGCCGCGTTTCAAAAAGTTGTCTGAAAGAGAGAACAGATAAGCGTATGACCGGTATAATTACCTGTTATTATCGCATGTACCTTGCGGAACGTAAATAATTCTGCGTTTAAAGCAGATACGTCTGTAGGGGAGTAGAGCGTTAGAGATTCAGCATAGAGCAAAATAATGAATGAAAGGGCAAAAATTATGCCAAATAAAAGCGATGAGTGAGAGGAAGACAAAAATGAAGAAAAAAGTAATACTAGCGGAGTGGACGTGAGATCGCACAACCGTATCGTCACAAGGACTTCTGCTTTACTTTTCAAGGCATCTGCATCTGCTCTGAAGTTTCATGAGAATGTTCCTTTTACCACTGACAGCTATGTTTAAGAAACCAGTTACGTAAGCACAGAAAGATGTCTCCCTCTTCATCTATTGTTGCATTTGTTGCTGATCCATCTGTGTGTCCATGGATCCAAATGTTCCCTGTGTAATGTTTCTCTATGTATTTTGTGTATGTGTTTTTAATCCCAGACATGGATGTACTGGCTGAAGTGATGTTTTGGTCATATTTAAATTTTTATATAAGAAAGCTACAACTCAGTTTAAAGACCTAACTACACGATGTTAAGCAGCCACGGGGCCACATTTATGACACGCACATTGTCACATCTGTTAAAGTAAGCCACACAATGTCATCTTGATATCTAGAACTTTGCATATATGTCACAAAATTGATGGATGGTCAGGGTTATCCTGACTTGACCTTATTATTTTTTTTAATCAGGAAAGACAGGGGCAAACTAAAGATTGATTGCGTGGCGGGGGCTGTAAGACGTGCTTCAGATATATTGCTGTCAGACGTAAAGAGAAACTCACATTTGGTGCACAGAAAAATGTACAAGTATATATGCACTAATGAATGATGCTTGTAGACATGATATACCAATATGAGATACATGAATGTTTGTGTCACCAAACCCTGATATACACCAATACATCATACGTGCAGTTATGATACACGAAGACTTGAAAAGTCCATACATGAAATATCAAGGCGTGATATGTGTAGATATAATACACCAATATATGATACACGCAGACATGATACACATATCTATGATATATGTAGACATGATACACCTATCTGTGACATATGCAGACATTATACACCAATGCATGATACAGACATGATTCACCGAGACATGGTACGTGCAGATATAAAAATACCAATACATGATTGGTACAAACATAATACGCCAAGACATGATACAGGCAGATGTGATATACCAATATGTGATACGTGCAGACATGATACATCACTGCATGATACTTACATATATGATTGTGATAAACGAGCGCAAAGGCCTTTTTGCTCCATCTTTTCCTACATTTTTCATATTGTATTTTCTCCGACATTTGCTCTTTCATCCTATATTTGCGACCCACATTTGCTATTTCATCGTTGTGATTACTCGAGACCAGTATCTAAAGAACCACATTTGTTCTTTCATCGGGGAAAATAAAAGTCCTTTGATTGAGTCATCATGCCTGACATTATCGTTTGAAGCCCACATTGCATCGTGATAAATCTGGTGAAAACCCATCTGGTCATCCCAATCAAACATCTGGGCATGCTGTAATTTCTGTGACACCACATTGGACGCCCAGATTGGCCAGGGGAAAACGTCTCATGCTGTAATGGTGTTATCTTTGGTCGGCCGCGGTTCAGACAAACGTTGGTTTACCACATTGGACGCCCACCTTGGCCAGGTGAACAATAAACAATCAGAGGTCAAACTACACCCACGTTTGGACTGACAGGGGACAAGAGCGATCCTGTGAATGAGTGACCAGAGGGGCCATTAAGGATTGGTTGGTATGGGCGGAGCTGTACAAGAAACCCATATTGGACTGACAGAAATATAATCTACTGCGTAGCTTGCAAGAGGAAAGAGTCCAGTTTTTTTTACATTGTGAGGAAGAGATTAATCCCAAAAACGCCTAGCCTAATACACGTAGTGAAATTGACAGAGATACAACGGTAAAATTCCTCCAAGGATAACATTTAAGGATAAAACATAATGCGTAGGCTGCTGATGTACATGATCGCCTAGACCGCGGGTCATCACCCTCCATAAATTTGACTTGCTAGACCGGAGGGGAACGGAGGATCAAAAAGGAAAAAAATATGACTGGAAAGGCTAAAGAGACGCAATTGGGGGGGGGGTGGGGGGGGGGGGGGGAAATGGATGAAAGTAAAAAAATTCAAGTCCCCCAAATTGACACGAGGTACGGAATTGGACGTTTTGCGATACCAAGCGCTTGATTTGAATTTGAGCGGAAGAACGCAGATGTCTGAAAAAAATTACAAAAATTAAAAAGTAAATTTTTCTTAATATTCATGTTAGGAATATCAAAATTAGCTGGCCAGATGGCCTATTCTGAGCAGTGAACGAATATGGTCTTAATTTTACAGACGGATAGATAATATTGAAAATAATGACAAAAGACAGTGTAGTTTACATCAGCCACAGACTGCATTGAATCTAACATATCGTTATTTGCACACAAAAAACACGACCTTGGGGACGCAGGTGTTCAAATTTACTTAGCATAGAAGTGAAGGGACATTGGTGGTAGCTGTGTCTAAATATAACTTTTTACACACAAAAATTTGAAGGGGGGGAGAGAACGGTTGGGTCAAAAATCGAGCACAATTTTTGTAGAAACACAAGTAGAGACGGACAGACTAACAGATAACCATCCATACGTGACTGAAGCTTGACTGAAATGACTTTAGTGAGGAAATTTGAAATTAAAAATAAACCTCGGCAGTGATTGGCCACAGACAATCATATTATTAGCGCTTAGAGCGCATTTGGGGTCATTCTTCAATAATTGTTCAGTGTTAGACACAGATTTTAAAGTGTGGTGTTTTCCCATATGAAAGACAGTGAGTTAAATTTAGGGACGCCATCCTATAGCCAGCAGCTCAGCTGAGTTTTGCTAGCACTTCTGTGTTAATTATTCATAATCTGGTAAGATTGAAATTATTTCTTTATATATTTTGAATATTGTTTCATGTTCGAGTGATTTGATACTGCCATATCATAATCTAGCCTTACAAACAAGTAGGGATTTTGCTCTAGACCCCCCGCCCAAGTCAGGGTCTAGGGACTAACAATGTACCTAAACACCAGCAAGGATTATGCAAGACCGATCAAGAGTTGAGAATAAGGAAACATATTACCTATCCTCTTTTAGGGTAGAAAACTAATAATTATTTTTCAGAATCTATAGTCTGGGAGGATCTATCGGATGTAAACCCACCATGGTAACTGTGCTGTTTGGTCAGAGAGATCTGACCTGTCTGTATAATGTGGTTGTTGTGTCAGTGTGGTGTCCAGACGTGGGTAGAGAATAGATTTTGACACATGGCCCATACTTTGATTGCAGAGCTGCGAGTTTCTGTCGTCAACGAAGCAGTATCTATTCGGGTGGTGATTTACACAAGTGTATCTGTGCAGTCCTTGTGACAGAGACCACCATTATTGCCCGCCAGCACGGAGAGGTGGGACCGACTGATTTCAGCACCAGAGCTACAAATACCAGATGAGTGAGCCTCTGGTCTGCTGGATATTCACCAACCCCATTTAGTTGCAGATACCCCATAAAAATTCCCACCATTTTCTGGACACTATGTAGTCAATATAGACAGGTGTGATGAGACCACCCCAACAGCACAGACAATAAATATCCTCCTTAGTAGCTGACTACCAGAACATTTTAATAAAACTAACTATTCTAGTACTTAAATATGTACACTTTTGCATTTATTATGTAACATTCCATGCATAATTTTCATAAATTTTAAATCCTTCTTTTAAAACAAGTTCTGGTCAAAATAAAACTTGATCCAGAACAAATAAATGTAATATAATTATATCAAAAACTTTACACACGTGAGTTAGTTCAGTGTATTGTAACACTTGTTAATCTTATTAGTCTTGTTAAATATCTATGGGTATATTTATAACTATCACACCACAGTACACATCATAACCCTAGACACTTTACGCAGCTACATTCATTAAAAAAAAAAATTAAGTGTGAGGTCGTAGTGGTAGCAAGAAAGGCCTTCTGACAATTCTCAATTACATTTTATCTCAGGAGCCTTCACAGCTGGCCTCATACAATTTACATGTAGTACCATCATCATCATACAATACCATCAATACCACTACATATATTGGGGTCTTGTCCAGGGATAATTAGCCCAACAGTAATATTAAGATCTCCTGGTGGGAGAAATAAAAGTAGGGAAATAAATTGTAAAATTTCCTTTAAAAGTAAAAGTGTCCCTGCAGATAAAAGTTGGTGAATCTTCACAGCCAGTAATAATTAATTAGTTAACTGGTTAGTTAGAATTAGTTAGATTATAGTCATAAGAAGTACTTAGCTTGTATATTATTATATTGTCTGAAAAGTATGGCTGAGCTAGCAAAGTTTAGATCAGCTGCTGTGCTCACTGCGAAGGAGATGGGGATGGATGGTCAAATTTTAATTCAATACGTAACGACTGAATGTGATAAATATATTGAAAGGGAAGATAGAAAGGTAGCTGAAGAGAAGAGGTTACAAATTGAGGCTGATAGAGAAATTAAGAGGCTGCAGATTGAGGCAGAAGAAAAAAGGCTGACTGCCGAAAGGGAGGCAGAAGAAAAACGACAGCAAAGGGAGGCAGAAGAAAAACGACAGCAAAGGGAGGCAGAAGAAAAAAGGTTGACTGCCGAAAGGGAGGCAGAAGATAGAAGGTTGCAGAGGGAGCACGAATTACGACTAAGGGAGCTGGAATTACAAGGCCCGGCCCCTGAAAATGGTGCCAGCCCTTTTGCCTCAGATGCTACGCCCAGTATGGGAGCCTCAAACTCAGCTATGGGGTTTCATTTAGACCATTTTGTTGAGAAAGACGATGACATAGAGGGGTACCTGGGACGTTTTGAGTTATTAGCTACTACATATGGGTTAGAGAGAGAGAGGTGGAGTTTAAAGCTATCACAGGGATTGAGGGGTGCTTCTTATGAAGTATTTGCCAAAATGAACAGGGAAGACCAAGACAATTATGACATGTTAAAGCAGGCTTTGTTATTAAGGTACGAGAAGAATGGTGAATTTTATCGTAAGAGATTTAGAAATGCCAAACTGTTGTCTGGGGAGACATACCACCAATTCTCGGCCAGACTAGAAACCTATTTGGAGAAATGGACGGCTCTGGGGAAGACCCAAGATCTTAAAGAAATGATCATGATTGAGCAATTGAGAGAGTCCATGGCTCCAGACATGAGAAAATTTCTCATGGAACAAGGTGCAGAGAAGTTGGGGGAAATTTTAAATGTTGCTGAGAGGTATCAGGCAGCCCAGGCAGAGGTAAGTGGTGCTAAGAAGAAGCACATAGACAATTTTAAAGCTCCACAGCAATTTAATAAATTTGATAATAGAGAGCAGGGAAATAAAGGTAGGACAAATTTTGAGCGGCCAAGAAATGACTATCGCGACAGAAACTCACAGTTCAATGACCAAAAGTTCAATGAAAGAAAACCGTTGAACCAAGGAAAAAGATGGTGTAAATGGTGCAAGAAGGATAACCATAACACCGAATTTTGTAGAAGGAAACCTTCAAACATTGCTGCAATGAAGTCGGGGACGCAAAGATTAAAGGTTAATCCTAAGGGACAACAGGAACCTTATCACCCCCCAGTTTGTGAGGATGTTATTTGTAATGGGGTCACCATAAGGTGCCTTTATGATACAGGTTTGGATTATGATTCAGTTGTGAAGTCTAGCCTAGTGGACCCAAGCCAGTATACCACAGAAACAGTGGAAATACAAGGGGCGACTAAGGACATACCACTCATGACACTTCCCATCGCAAGGATAACGGTGAAAACTCGCTATGTGGAAGGAGAAATCAGAGCAGCTGTGATAGATGAACCAATCTACCCTCTGATATTGGGGTGTAGATACGTCTTCTTGGGGAATCCCGAGAAACCTGTGATCATGGCGACAGTGCAGACCAGGTCACAGAAGAAGGAGGAAGAAGGTGAACCTATAAACGCTCATCCAGAGGAGATGAGGAAGGCGCAGGCTGAGGATAGGACACTCCAGCCCTGTTTTAAAAAATTGCCCAAATGCCACACACCTCCGAGCAAGGGGGAATATTTCATGAAGAATAGATTATTATACAGGAAGACAGGAACTAGATCCACTGGTCACGGACAGTTAGTTCTTCCCAAGAGATATAGGGCAAATTTGATAAGGAGCTTACATGTTGGAAAAGATGGTGACCATGAGAAAGTCGGTACCATCTGCCAAAAGATTGCTCTAAAATACTACTATTGGCCCGACGTAAATGTCGATGTTGAAAACTTTGTAGAAGCATGTGGCGTATTTCATGAGGGAACACCCACAAAGGGAAAATATGTGCAGGACCTAGAACCGCCACGGGGCAACTTTAGGCCTGAAAGGAAAACTAATTATACACGGGTAGACAAAGTGGAATGGGAGCCCCCTTTTCACACCCAGTCTTCACTTGAATGGATTAACATGGCCGCTATGCGAAGAGTACAAAGAAGAAATTTAACCCAGGATAGGATGACAATCCCTCGGTCAGACTTATATAAACTGGAGGAACAGACAAGAGAGCGAAGATCTCTCATAAACAATCTTAAGTGGGGAGACAAACCCCAGAGAAAAATTGGTAGTGGTCGATTTGTGAGTGATGATTCTAGGAAGAAAAGTCCTCATTATAAAGCTTCTAATGGACGGGACCAGATGAGTTCCATGAAAAATAAGTATGATAAATTAAAGATCCAGATGTAACTTTATTAAGGACCTGGACAGATGAGAAGGCAGAAGAGACTGTTACCTCATCGTATCAATATGTGAACGAACTGACCACTCGTTTGAAAGCTGGATGGAAACTGGCAAATGATAATTTGAAACAAGCCAGGAAGAAACATGCAGCATATTTTAATAGGAAGGCAAAGGACAGGGAACTGGCAGTCGGAGAGAAGGTGCTGCTTCTACTACCGGGAAGCCAGAATAAATTACAAATTGGTTGGCAAGGTCCATATACGGTTCTAGAGAAGGTGTCTAGAACAAACTATAAAATTGACAAAAAGGGGAAGGAAAAAGTTTATCATGTAAACCTGTTAAAGAAGTATCTGGACAGACCACTCCAGGAAAGCACCCCCTTATTGACCTTGGCTATTGCAACCCAGATGCAAAAAAAGAACCACTCACCTCACATGAATACCCATTACATCCTTGTGAAACAGCAGCACAGGTAAAAGTCAGTAAGCACCTGACTAAAAACCAGAGGGAGAGAGTTCAACAAGTTCTGGAGGAACATACAGATGTATTAACAGATAAACCAGGCCATACAAATTTGCTACAGTATGACATGAAACTGGTAGACTCAAACCCAATCTGTATGAGAGCCTATTCTATTCCGTTCGCGAAGGAGAAGGCATTAAAGGAAGAAATAGATTATTTATTGAAGGAGGGGATTATTTCGCACAGTGAATCATCTTTTAGTTCTAGTGTCGTTTTGTTGAGGAAACCGTCTGGGGAACACAGACTGTGCATAGATTACAGGAAACTGAATGCTGTCACAGAAGGACAAGTGGATCCATTACCAGACACAAAACAGCTATTTGCCAGACTGAACAAGGCAAAATACTTTTCAAAAGTGGATCTTAGTAAAGGCTATTACCAGATCCCAGTGAAGCCTGAAGTGAGACCTTATTTGGCTTTTAGCACTTCGGATGGACATTATGAATTCAATATGCTACCATTCGGACTGAAAAATGCTCCGAGTGTGTTTTCAAGGATGATGCGAAAATTGTTGGACCCCCTGAATAACCCATGTATCACAAATTTCATGGATGATATTCTCGTCGCCACCGAGACATTTGAAGAACACATTGAAGCTCTGGAGATGTTGTTTGATAGACTTCGGGAGGCGAACTTAACTGCTAGGCCAACAAAATGTTGTATTGGATGCAAAGAGTTGGAATTCTTGGGGCACACTGTATATCAGGGTAATATGACCCCTGATCCTAAGAACTTGGAAAAACTGCAGAGAGCACCTAGGCCGCAAACCAAAAAGGACGTGCGATCATTCGTGTCGTTATGCGGATTTTATCAGAAATACATCAAAAATTTTAACGCCATTTGTGCTCCTCTGACTGATCTGACTCGCAAGGGACTTCCAGATAAAATTATTTGGACTGCACAATGTGAATTAGCGTTCCAAGAGTTAAAGGAAAAACTCACTAGCAAGCCTATTCTCAAACTGCCTGATTTGACACAGGACTTTGTCTTAAGAACCGATGCAAGTAATGTGGGACTAGGAGGGGCTTTGTTGCAAAGATCATCTTCACCTGATGGGGAACTTAAACCAGTCGCTTATGCAAGCCGCAAATTGAATAAGGCGGAACAAGGATACTCCACAAGCGAAAAAGAATGTTTAGCATTAATCTGGGCAATAAAGAAGTTTCAAATCTATCTGTATGGTAGGACATTTGTGGTGGAGACGGATCATCAGCCTCTCGTGTTCTTGTCTCAGGCTAAGCATGAAAACGCAAGATTGCTGAGGTGGTCTTTATTGCTTCAACCTTATCAGTTTAGTATCCAATATATCCCAGGCAAATTGAATGTCGGTGCAGATTTCCTCAGTCGGCACCCCTGTGATCAAAATTAGAGTAATGGCAGACGTGAGGAGTAATTTTACCTATGTGTATCGCTGGTTTTGGAACTTGCCATAGGCATGTTTTCAGGTGGGGAGATGTGTAGTGAAATTGACAGAGATACAACGGTAAAATTCCTCCAAGGATAACATTTAAGGATAAAAACATAATGCGTAGGCTGCTGATGTACATGATCGCCTAGACCGCGGGTCATCACCCTCCATAAATTTGACTTGCTAGACCGGAGGGGAACGGAGTATCAAAAAAAAAAAAAAATATGACTGGAAAGGCTAAAGAGACGCAATTGGGGGGGGGGGCGGGGGGGGCGGGGAAATGGATGAAAGTAAAAAAAAATTCAAGTCCCCCAAATTGACACGAGGTACGGAATTGGACGTTTTGCGATACCAAGCGCTTGATTTGAATTTGAGCGGAAGAACGCAGATGTCTGAAAAAAATTACAAAAATTAAAAAGTAAATTTTTCTTAATATTAATGTTAGGAATATAAAAATTAGCTGGCCAGATGGCCTATTCTGAGCAGTGAACGAATATGGTCTTAATTTTACAGACGGATAGATAATATTGAAAATAATGACAAAAGACAGTGTAGTTTACATCAGCCACAGACTGCATTGAATCTAACATATCGTTATTTGCACACAAAAACACGACCTTGGGGACGCAGGTGTTCAAATTTACTTTGCATAGAAGTGAAGGGACATTGGTGGTAGCTGTGTCTAAATATAACTTTTTACAACAAAAATTTGAAGGGGAGAGAACGGTTGGGTCAAAAATCGAGCACAATTTTGTAGAAACACAAGTAGAGACGGACAGACTAACAGATAACCATCCATACGTGACTGAAGCTTGACTGAAATGACTTTAGTGAGGAAATTTGAAATTAAAAATAAACCTCGGCAGTGATTGGCCACAGACAATCATATTATTAGCGCTTAGAGCGCATTTGGGGTCATTCTTCAATAATTGTTCAGTGTTAGACACAGATTTTAAAGTGTGGTGTTTTCCCATATGAAAGACAGTGAGTTAAATTTAGGGACGCCATCCTATAGCCAGCAGCTCAGCTGAGTTTTGCTAGCACTTCTGTGTTAATTATTCATAATCTGGTAAGATTGAAATTATTTCTTTATATATTTTGAATATTGTTTCATGTTCGAGTGATTTGATACTGCCATATCATAATCTAGCCTTACAAACAAGTAGGGATTTTGCTCTAGACCCCCCGCCCAAGTCAGGGTCTAGGGACTAACAATGTACCTAAACACCAGCAAGGATTATGCAAGACGATCAAGAGTTGAGAATAAGGAAACATATTACCTATCCTCTTTTAGGGTAGAAAACTAATAATTATTTTTCAGAATCTATAGTCTGGGAGGATCTATCGGATGTAAACCCACCATGGTAACTGTGCTGTTTGGTCAGAGAGATCTGACCTGTCTGTATAATGTGGTTGTTGTGTCAGTGTGGTGTCCAGACGTGGGTAGAGAATAGATTTTGACACATGGCCCATACTTTGATTGCAGAGCTGCGAGTTTCTGTCGTCAACGAAGCAGTATCTATTCGGGTGGTGATTTACACAAGTGTATCTGTGCAGTCCTTGTGACAGAGACCACCATTATTGCCCGCCAGCACGGAGAGGTGGGACCACCTGATTTCAGCACCAGAGCTACAAATACCAGATGAGTGAGCCTCTGGTCTGCTGGATATTCACCAACCCCATTTAGTTGCAGATACCCCATAAAAATTCCCACCATTTTCTGGACACTATGTAGTCAATATAGACAGGTGTGATGAGACCACCCCAACAGCACAAAAACTTAATATCCTCAGTAGTAGCTGACTACCAGAACATTTTAATAAAACTAACTATTCTAGTACTTAAATATGTACACTTTTGCATTTATTATGTAACATTCCATGCATAATTTTCATAAATTTTAAATCCTTCTTTTAAAACAAGTTCTGGTCAAAATAAAACTTGATCCAGAACAAATAAATGTAATATAATTATATCAAAAACTTTACACACGTGAGTTAGTTCAGTGTATTGTAACACTTGTTAATCTTATTAGTCTTGTTAAATATCTATGGGTATATTTATAACTATCACACCACAGTACACATCATAACCCTAGACACTTTACGCAGCTACATTCATTAAAAAAAAAAATTAAGTGTGAGGTCGTAGTGGTAGCAAGAAAGGCCTTCTGACAATTCTCAATTACATTTTATCTCAGGAGCCTTCACAGCTGGCCTCATACAATTTACATGTAGTACCATCATCATCATACAATACCATCAATACCACTACAGAAGGGAAAAGAAGGTTAGTAGATCTTATACTTATTAATACATTTTCTTATTTTTGTTTATTTTAACCTCACAGCTAAAATGTGCGAAAGATAAAGTTTCAAATAATTCTTGGCATAACTGATTAATAAAATCAGAAGATTTTCCTAGAAGATGATAGGATGATAGGAGGTAATTAATAGTTCATACGTTACCTTCATCATCATCACAGTCTCCCATGTGCACACACTCTCATGCACAAGATATTTAACATCATTAGAATTGAACTCAGAGTTCATCAGAAGTCTGAGTCTACACGCAACGTGTCTGACGTCTAACCAGAAATAAGTTATCAAAAACGGACATTTGGCTAGCAGAATTCGCCATAGGACATCTTTCATTCCTCAATTAAAAAGGAATATTGTCTCACCCACAAGTCAGAAGGTGGACGCAACATTTTTCGTCACCATATACTGCTTGCTCACAAGTTCAATACAGAGTTATCACAAGTTCAATACAGAGTCATCATAAATTCACATCACTCGAAAGATCATTATTATCTGAAGTCAAGCAAAAGAGCTCAAAAGAGGAATCGCATACTTATAGCAAGTGCAACACCCTCTTAAGCGCATTCTATGAAGCAGACTATATATATATTGTATGAATCACGACTACATATGCAAGGTTATGAGTCTACATATCACTACCGATTCGTGAAGATATCCAGTCTGGCCAGTACCCTCGGGAGATTAGACCACAGACCTTTTGTTCATATGACAGCTATTAACTGTTGATCAACACTACAGAGATATACTCAAACAGTGAAGGAATATACATAGATATCTCGTCAGCGTTCTCCGTACGACAACAGTATTCATCAGAACGTCCTCAGCTTAGAGATACCCCACTCGACATAACGTATAACAACTTGGGACATTTTATGCATACATGTGAATCCTCATATCTAGGAGAAGCATTTAGAGACACATGGACTGTGTAGAGTACTCACCATTTTGGTAACACGTATCATATCACATCATCATTTCACTTTACACCAGTTCATTCTTAATTAACTATTACTTAATTAACTGCAATTTTATTATCTCATCTGTGTGTTTTGTGTGAATCGTCTTTCACCATCATCACGTTCTAACCATTACTAACCCTATATGTGTGGATATTTCATTAATAAACCCAACGATCGTTTGATCATTATCTAGTTTGTTAATGTATCACTCGTGCTGTCGGTGTTACATATTCACCTATAGGAACATTTCTCTACTCAGAGGAGGTTGGGGGCTTTTTCTTTACGGGATCTAAGGGCAGAAGCTAAGGTCATGGGGAAACAGAACTCTTTCCATAATTAATTAGAAAACACTGTCTAGTGGAAAGCATTCGCATTCCTGTCTTCTTGTCCCTATCTCGAATAGGTCTTTATTCTTTCTTAACGAGCCAATTTCTAGAGACCTTATATCTAATATCTCATAGACTATTCCTGGAAAAAAAAACTACTGTTGTAGTTGCCCCAGTACTCACCACACGACAATTGTGGACTCGTCTTGGGATTAGTGAACCCGGACTTAGAAGTGTGATAAATCACATTTTCATGCCTGCTATGCAGTTGCGATAATTGCAAAATTTGTTGGCATTTTGAGGGATTACCTTCTAGACTGACTCTTACTATAATTTGTCTATTTCATAGGGAGGATAATTTATATCTCTAAAGCACGAGTGATACTTTTAAAATTGAGTATCAAACGGACAGAGTAAGCACTTTTTGAGAACAGAAGATACTGTAGGGAACTGATTTTTTAAAATCTGTTTCTTTAACTGCTGGGAAAATTTTTATCATAAATATTTAGCAAATTTTTCATAGAAAACTTCGAGATAATCTGTTATATAATTTTTCAGAATACGCTGAGTGAGTGATTTTTAAGAACTATTTGAACTTGATTACTAATTTAAACCTAGATGGTTTTAAGAGATAATTACTTGTGCGAGTCAAACAATTTGCTTGGAGGTCACTGCCAATTTTTCCCTTCGTGAACCCATACTGCATATCATGGCAGATGCCGCAAAAATTAGAACTAGTTTAATAGAGGCAGGGCGTGAATACGGGTTAAGTGGAAAAGATCTGATGAAATTTGTGAGTAAGGAGACTGATAAACTCCATGCAAGAGAGATGGAAATGCAGAAACTTGCAATGGAGAAGGAGAAAGCCGCAGCAGAAGCAGCGGAGCGGAAGGAGAAAGCCGCAGCAGAAGCAGCGGAGCGTAAAGAGAAAGCCACAGCAGAAGCAGCGGAGCGGAAAGCCGCAGCAGAAGCAGCGGAGCGGAAAGAAGCAGCAGAAGCAGCGGAGCGTAAAGAGAAAGCAGCAGCAGAGCATGCACTTAACATGAAGCAACTGGAAATCCAGGGACAGACCAATCAGATAGAGCTGGCAAAAAGTGCAGCGGCTTCCAACTTTGATGGAGGGCACTCACTCCGCTCAGATGGTGTGCCTACTTCGCAACCTGCACCACCCAATGCCATGAACTTTCCGCTGGAACCTTTTTCAGAAAGGAACGATACCATGGAAGCCTTTTTAGACCGCTTCGAACGCTTTGCAACAGGGTTTGGACTTGAAGAACGGAAGTGGAACTTGAAACTTTCCCAGGGCCTAAGAGGAGCCGCCTACGAAGTTTTTAATAAACTTCCGGCCGGAGAGCAAGATGACTATCAGGCATTGAAAAAAGCTCTCTTGGTGAGGTACGAGCTTCATTCAGAGGCTTACCGGAAAAAATTTCGAGGTTCTAGGAAGGAGGCCGGAGAGACTTTCTCACAGTTCGCAGCCCGTATTGAAGACTACTTAGTGAAGTGGTGTACACTGGGAAACGTTACCGAGAACTATGACGGGTTGAAAGAGCTGATTGTGATAGAGCAACTAAAAGAGTCTATGTCGGTGGAAATGCGTAGATTTCTCACTGAAAACGGCGCTGACCGGTTAGAAAATATTCTTACACTGGCAGAACGATTCCAAAATGCTCTCATGGAGTCTCAAGGAGCCAGAAAGAAGTTTTCGGATCAGGCGCCAAAGCAACCTGCTCGCTCCCAACCAGACCAACAAAGCAAAGGACCACATATCTCGCATAAACAGCACGCAAAACAAGATAACTACAAAGAGCAAAACAAGAAAAATGCTGCGCCACACCAGAGACAGGGAGATAAATGGTGCAAGTACTGTCGCTTGAACAATCACAACACTAATGAGTGCAAGCGCAGACGTCCTCCCCAACATGATGCCTGTCTGCAGACAAAATCGTCACCCCGGAAGGAGCAGAGGACCGGAAACGTTTCTCATCCTCCTGTCATCGAATCAGTCTTCGTAAACGGACAATCTGTGGAGTGCCTTTATGACACAGGACTTGCTTTCGATGCGGTGGTCAGGGCATCTCTTAACACCCCTGACCAGATAACAGAAGAGAGTGTCGACATGTAAGGTCCGACGAAGGATGTTGTACCCATGACACTGCCAATTGCACTTATCAGAGTGGAATCTCGTTATGTGACAGGAGAGATTCGTGCAGCTATAATGGAAGAACCAATCTACTCTTTAATCTTGGGATGTAGATATGTGTTCCTTGGAGAACCTACTCAACCACTAGTCATAGCGGCCGTACAGACTAGAGGACAGTAAAAAAAAAGACGCAGAGCAGGAACCTCCTACCAATATCCTCCCCGAGGAATTGAAGAGGGCCCAAATGGAAGATTCCTCACTGGCGCCCTGTTTTAAAAAATTACCTAGGTCGCACAACCCACCTACCAAGGGAGACTTCTTTATGAAAAATGGATTGATGTATCGCCGAGCTGGAAACGAAGGACAGGAACACAACCAATTAGTAGTTCCTGCAACCTATAGGAACCAGGTGCTTGAGATGGGCCACTCTATCCCATTTAGTGGACACATGGGAATGAGCGCCACGACTCAAAGGATCGCCTGCCACTATTATTGGCCAGGGATCACCGGCGACATTGAACGTTTCGTCAAGTCTTGTCCTCAGTGCCAGAAAGTTGCACCAAAACACTGGACGGCACCCGCGACCCTTGGGGAGATGCCAATCTTGGGCACCCCATTTGAAAGAGTGGCCGTGGATATAATTGGACCTCTGCTGAGAACTAAGAAGAGGAACTCCCATATCCTTACCTTAGTGGACACCTGTTCCATGTGGGGCGAAGCCATAGCCATGCCAGCATGCGACTCAGTGCATGTAGCTGACGCTTTACTGAATATCTTTAGTAGATTGGGCTTCCCGCATGAAATTCTCACAGACAACGGGTCACAATTTAGAGGCAAGTTGACAGAGGAGGTGCTTAGAATATTCAAGACTAGGCATATCCATACTTCGCCCTATCACCCCCAAAGTAACGGACAAGTAGAGCGGTTTAACGGGACGCTCACCTCTATTCTTCGGAAGTTGGCACAGGAGAAGCCAGAAACTTGGGATCAGTATCTTCCTGCCGCATTATTTGCTTATAGGGAAGTACCGCATGCGTCAACTGGAGTTCCTCCGGCCACATTACTCTTCGGAAGACCTATTAAAGGTCCATTAGAAGCATTACTAAGAACATGGACAGATGCCAAGGCATACGACACTGTCACATCAGCCTTCCAGTATGTCACAGACTTGAAACAACGCCTGAAGACTGGCTGGGAATTAGCCACAGCGAAAGTATGGGAGGCTAGGCGGAAACATGCCAAATATTACAATCGCAATGCGAAGGACCGAGAACTAGCAGTAGGAGAGAAAGTGCTGCTTCTTCTGCCAAGTAGCAGTAATAAGTTGCAGATTCGCTGAAGGGGACCCTACAAAGTTGTGGAAAAGATTTCTCGCACTAACTATAAAATCGCCGTGAACGGAAAGCAGAAAATTTATCACTTAAATCTGCTTAAGAAGTTTTACGAGCGAGCCCCTGCCGAACCAGCGCACCTCATGACTATGGCCATTGCTATGCAAATGGAAAAAGAGCCATTATCATCCGTAGAGTACCCGGTGATACAGGAGGAATCACATTTAGATGTGAAAATAAGCTCCACCTTAACGGAAGCCCAGCAAGAAAAAGTAAGGAGATTGATGGAAAACCACGCCGACTCTCTGACAGACAAACCGGGCCGGACAAACCTGATGGAGTTTGACATGGAAGTCACGGATCCTACGCCCGTCCGAATGAGAACCTATCCGATTCCGTATGCCAAGGCGACGGCATTAAAGCAAGAAATTGATAACTTACTTAAGGAAGGCATAATTTCGAAATCGGAGTCCCCTTACAGTGCGGGAGTGGTGCTGTTACGCAAACCCAGTGGAGAACACCGCCTGTGCATCGACTACCGACAGCTGAATGCGTTAACACAGTTCCAGCCAGAACCGTTACCGGACCAGAACCAGCTATTTACTAAGCTGAGCAGGGCTCGCTATTTTTCAAAGATCGACCTCAGTAAAGGGTACTATTAAATACCGGTAAAAGCTGAGGTGAGGAACCTGTTAGCCTTCAGTACTCCAGATGGACACTTCGAGTTTAATGTGATGCCATTTGGACTGAACAATGCTCCTAGTGTCTTCACAAGGATGATGCGAAAGTTATTGGATCCTTTGAATCATCCCGCCATCAGCAATTTTATGGATGATATCCTAGTAGCTACTGAATCGTTTGAAGAACATATATCAGCGCTATCCTTGCTGTTTAACAGACTCAGAGAAGCGGGACTAACCGCCCGCCCAACCAAATGTCAAATTGGGTGTGAACAGCTAGAGTTCCTAGGACATACTATATCCCATGGGACCATGTTCCCCGAGACTCAAAACGTTGAGAAGCTGAGAAACGCACCGAGACCGTCCACAAAAAGGAATGTTTGGTCATTTGTATCTCTCTGTGGATTCTACCAGAGATATATAAAGGATTTTAATAGCCTCTGTGCGCCGCTTACATCGCTAACCAAGAAAGGAAACCCAGATAAAGTGACATGGTCAGCAGAATGTGAACATGCATATGTACTCTTAAAAGAGAAACTCACCACAAAACCTATTTTACGGCTTCCGGATTTAACTAGAAAATTCATCTTGCGCACAGATGCCAGTAACATTGGAATCGGGGCTACATTACTACAGCCAGATGACAGAAGCCCACCAAATCTATTTGCGGTCGCATATGCGAGTCGGAAGTTAAACCGAGCAGAACAAAACTATTCCACAATCAAAAAGGAATGTTTGTCCCTCGTCTGGGAATACAAAAATTTCAAGCATACCTGTACGGAAGGAAATTTACAATCCAGAGTGATCATCAACCTCTGACCTTCCTCACCAATTCAAAGAATTTAAATGCTAGACTGATGAGGTGGTCGCTTGTTCTACCACCTTACACGTTCCAAGTGGACTATATCCAAGGAAAACATAACGTAGGAGCGGATTTTTTAAGCCGTCATCCTATGAGGCAGACCAGAGAGAAAAACGAAGATGAGGAAAAAGATTAAGGAATCCCGAGCAAGAAGGCTAAGCTCTCCTGAGTACGATTGACATCACACTTGAGGAGGTGCTTTTGTGATAAACGAGCGCAAAGGCCTTTTTGCTCCATCTTTTCCTACATTTTTCATATTGTATTTTCTCCGACATTTGCTCTTTCATCCCATATTTGCGACCCACATTTGCTATTTCATCGTTGTTATTACTCGAGACCAATATCTAGAGAACCACATTTGTTCTTTCATCGGGGAAAATAAAAGTCCTTTGATTGAGTCATCATGCCTGACATTATCGTTTGAAGCCCACATTGCATCGTGATAAATCTGGTGAAAACCCATCTGGTCATCCCAATCAAACATCTGGGCATGCTGTAATTTCTGTGACACCACATTGGACGCCCAGATTGGCCAGGGGAAAACGTCTCATGCTGTAATGGTGTTATCTTTGGTCGGCCGCGGTTCAGACAAACGTTGGTTTACCACATTGGACGCCCACCTTGGCCAGGTGAACAATAAACAATCAGAGGTCAAACTACACCCACGTTTGGACTGACAGGGGACAAGAGCGATCCTGTGAATGAGTGACCAGAGGGGCCATTAAGGATTGGTTGGTATGGGCGGAGCTGTACAAGAAACCCATATTGGACTGGCAGAAATATAATCTACTGCGTAGCTTGCAAGAGGAAGGAGTCCAGTTTTTTTACATTGTGAGGAAGAGATTAATCCCAAAAACGCCTAGCCTAATACACGTGTTTATTCAGAGTGGATATAATTCAGTTCTGTGATGAATTGTGTTCTTAAAGGATTTTGCGAAGGGAAAAGAAGGTTAGTAGATCTTATACTTATTAATACATTTTCTTATTTTTGTTTATTTTAACCTCACAGCTAAAATGTGCGAAAGATAAAGTTTCAAATAATTCTTGGCATAACTGATTAATAAAATCAGAAGATTTTCCTAGAAGATGATAGGATGATAGGAGGTAATTAATAGTTCATACGTTACCTTCATCATCATCACAGTCTCCCATGCGCACACACTCTCATGCACAAGATATTTAACATCATTAGAATTGAACTCAGAGAGAGAGAGAGAGAGAGAGAGAGAGAGAGAGAGAGAGATGAATAATGAGCAGTAGTTTAAATGCAAGTCAACCAGTGATGTTAAATGTGAAAAACTTACGAAGACTTTTGTGTGTCTTCAGTTCATCAGAAGTCTGAGTCTACACGCAACGTGTCTGACGTCTAACCAGAAATAAATTATCAAAAACGGACATTTGGCTAGCAGAATTCGCTATAGGACATCTTTCATTCCTCAATTAAAAAGGAATATTGTCTCACCCACAAGTCAGAAGGTGGACGCAACATTTTTCGTCACCATATACTGCTTGCTCACAAGTTCAATACAGAGTTATCACAAGTTCAATACAGAGTCATCATAAATTCAAATCACTCGAAAGATCATTATTATCTGAAGTCAAGCAAAAGAGCTCAAAAGAGGAATCGCATACTTATAGCAAGTGCAACACCCTCTTAAGCGCATTCTATGAAGCAGACTATATATATATTGTATGAATCACGACTACATATGCAAGGTTATGAGTCTACATATCACTTCTGATTCGTGAAGATACCCAGTCTGGCCAGTACCCTCGGGAGATTAGACCACAGACCTTTTGTTCATATGACAGCTATTAACTGTTGATCAACACTACAGAGATATACTCAAACAGTGAAGGAATATACATAGATATCTCGTCATCGTTCTCCGTACGACAACATTATTCATCAGAACGTCCTCAGCTTAGAGATACCCCACTCGACATAACGTATAACAACTTGGGACATTTTATGCATAAATGTGAATCCTCATATCTAGGAGAAGCATTTAGAGACACATGGACTGTGTAGAGTACTCACCATTTTGGTAACACGTATCATATCACATCATCATTTCCCTTTACACCAGTTCATTCTTAATTAACTATTACTTAATTAACTGCAATTTTATTATCTCATCTGTGTGTTTTGTGTGAATCGTCTTTCACCATCATCACGTTCTAACCATTACTAACCCTATATGTGTGGATATTTCATTAATAAACCCAACGATCGTTTGATCATTATCTAGTTTGTTAATGTATCACTCGTGCTGTCGGTGTTACATATTCACCTATAGGAACATTTCTCTACTCAGAGGAGGTTGGGGGCTTTTTCTTTACGGGATCTAAGGGCAGAAGCTAAGGTCGTGGGGAAACAGAACTCTTTCCATAATTAATTAGAAAACACTGTCTAGTGGAAAGCATTCGCATTCCTGTCTTCTTGTCCCTATCTCGAATAGGTCTTTATTCTTTCTTAACGAGCCAATTTCTAGAGACCTTATATCTAATATCTCATAGACTATTCCTGGAAAAAAAACTACTGTTGTAGTTGCCCCAGTACTCACCACACGACAATGATATACCAATATATGATACATGCAGGCATGGTACACTAATGCATGGTTCGCACAAAAGTGCTGCTTTCCATGCCGCCATCTTGGATACATGGTTACATACATACGTACTTAGATGTGAACACGCACAGTGTAATTAATAATAGTAAATTGAAAATAGTTACACAAAATACACCAGACAAAGTAAACAGTTGACATTTTAAGTTGAATATAAATGCCTCTTTTTAACTCTCATTTATATTCGTACTGTCAACGTCATGACCTTGGGGTTCGCAGTGAAAAGTTTGTTGCTGGAGACTTATTAAGTTGGCAGGAAGTGTAAATGACACTGGCAGGCCAAAGTGTACCAACTACCGCAGGTTGCGCACTGTTTATCTTAATGAAATTTGACATCATGAGAACATGGTTGTAATGTAATGTGATTTTTGCATGTTTGTATGCGTATATGTGTTTATGCGATTTAAGTGGTGTGTATATTTTTATGCGTATACGTGTGTATGAGATTTAAGTGGTGTGTATATTTGTATGCCTTCTGCCTGCCTGGCTGTGTGTCCATCTGCCTCCTTTCATGTCGGCACGCTTGGCTTCCGTTCTACTTATTTGATTAACCTCTACCTATTTGTCTAGTTACATACCTCCTTATCTATCTTGCCTACATAGCTACCTACCTACCTATCTACTTACTTACCTATTTACTTACTTACCTACCTACAAACCAACCTACCTACCTGCTTGCCCGCCTATCTATCTATCTATCTATCTATCTATCTATCTATCTATCTATCTATCTATCTATCTATCTATCTATCTATCTATCTATCTATCTATCTATCTATCTATCTATCTATCTATCTATCTATCTATCTATCTATCTATCTATCTATCTATCTATCTACGTGCCTGGCTGTCCATCCGTCTGTCCGTTTGTCCACTCTTCTGTCTGTCTATCCTAATGCATCTCTTTTATAATAAAAAATCAAACGAATATATATGCTGAAGTCTTGAATTACCCTGCTATATTCAAATAACATATCAAAATTTCTATAAAAACCTTTACAGCCTTTTGTTTTAAATCCTTTTTTTGTGTGTGTACCATGTGCAACAGAGATCTGCAAGCCTTGCTGACCACAGTTTCTAGTTTGGGTCATATTTTTCAGCTTTCAGCCACTGGCAGACTGTATAGAACGATTAGGTCTGGCCCCTCCCCCAGTGAAGACAGAGACCAACGTTGATCTGGGAAGGTCAAAAAGTATTGCCTCCTATTTTTTCTGTATGTAAATATTGCATCGGTGTGCAATTTGTAAATTTAGCAGGATTCCTCAAACACTCTTCTGCACTGTATAGCATTACCAACCTGTTTCAGTAACAGGTGGCACCACTGTAACAGTTTAAAAATGGCTGCCAAAGATGTTCGGTTAAAACAACGTTATGTCATAGAATTCCTCAATGCTGAAGGCGAGACCCCAATTCGCATCCACGAACGTTTGAAGAATGTTTATGGAGATTCAACAGTGGATGTTAGCACTGTCCGACGTTGGGTACATCGTTGTGACAAAGCTGAAGTAGGTCAATCCTCAATGGCTGACGCAAAGCGGACTGGCCGTCCGTCTACCGCAGTGACTCCACACAACATTCATCGAGTTGATGTCATCATTCGTGGTGACCGTCGGGTAACACTGGATGAACTTTCTTCCATGCTGTCCATTAATAAAGGCAGTGTCCAGAACATCATTAAAGACCTGGGTTATTCAAAAGTTTGTGCACGGTGGGTACCCAGAATGTTGACAGACAGACATAAAGAAACAAGGAAAACCATAGCCATCAACCTCCTGCACCGTTACGAAGCTGAAGGAGAATAGTTTTTATTGAATATTGTGACAGGTGATGAGACTTGGGTTCATTTTTTTAACCAGAATCCAAGAGGCAGTCAATGGAATGGCATCACACAACATCGCCGACAAGAAAGAAGTTCAAAAGTTCAACATCTGTAGGGAAAGTTATGGCCTCCGTGTTTTGGGATGAGAAGGGTGTAATTCTTCTCGACTTCTTGGAACAGGGAAACACGGTGAATGCAGACCGTTACATTGAAACTTTGAAGAAGCTTAGAGGTCGTCTTCGGCGACTTTACTCATTAAAAGATCAGAGAACTGCACTACTGTTGCACGATAATGCCACGCCACACACCGCTAAACGCACCATTGATGCGATTGCAGAATTTGGCTGGACATTATTACCACATCCCCCTTACAGTCCCGATCTTGCACCTTCTGACTTCCATCTGTTTGGACCACTGAAAGAAGATCTTCGCGGACATCACTTTGAGGACACCGAGACCCTTAAACGCGCCGTAGGCCAGTGGTTTAGGAAAAAGGACACACATTTTTACCGTGCGGGGATACATGCCCTTGTGAGAAGATGGACAAAAACTGTAACAAATAACGGAGACTACATTGAGAAATAAATTTGTGAAGTTCAGACTTCGGGCTACATTTCAATGTGAATTTTATCTGTTTTCTTGCCTATTGAATGAAATAAAAAATTACGAGGCATTACTTTTTGACAGTCCCTCGTATCTATCTATCTATCTATCTATCTATCTATCTATCTATCTATCTATCTATCTATCTATCTATCTATCTATCTATCTATCTATCTATCTATCTATCTATCTATCTATCTATCTATCTATCTATCTATCTATCTATCTATCTATCTATCTATCTATCTATCTATCTATCTATCTATCTATCTATCTATCTATCTATCTATCTATCTATCTATCTATCTATCTATCTATCTACTTGCCTGGCTGTCCATCCGTCTGTCCGTCTGTCCACTCTTCTGTCTGTCTATCCTAATGCATCTCTTCTATAATAAAAAATCAAACGAATATATATGCTGAAGTCTTGAATTACCCAGTTATATTCAAATAACATATCAAAATTTCTCTAAAAACCTTTACAGCCTTTGTTTTAAATCCTTTTTTTTTTTGGGTGTACCATATGCAACAGAGATCTGCAAGCCTTGCTGACCACGGTTTCTAGTTTGGGTCATTTTTTTCAGCTTTCAGCCACTGGCAGACTGTATAGAACGATTAGGTCTGGCCCCTCCCCCAGTGAAGACAGAGACCAACGTTGATCTGAAATGTCTGCCTTCCTAGACGCAAATTCATCGGTCCAAACGTGAAATAATCAATTGGAGCTATACCAGGGCCGACAGGAAGGTATTCCATGATGATAGTCTGACATGTATCACCTCATCTTTGTTTATAACAACAACAAAAAAAAAAACAGTTTGTGGAAACATCAAAACAGTGGAAACTGATTCATGTGGATGTTGAGTGTTGGAGGATTTTTGATTGATTGTTGGTGCTTTTGAATTTCAATTGAGTATACACCGCTATTAGAGGAAACCCAACAAAAAAACGTAAATAATCAGATCTTGAAGGTTGTCCAGACGATCCAAACGTTTGTTGACTTACTTTTCTATAACTGACGAGTATCACATAAATATATGAAAATATGATAGATTCCTGTATCCTTGCTGATACAAAATCCTTTCGTCTTCATGTTCACGTTACTTCTGGACACTTACGTACTTACTTAGTCATTCTCCTTCTACCGTGAGGTGTAGAGGTTTGGAAGAGAGAGCGCCAGACTATCCTATCAGCTGTCTTACTCCTAGCCTGGTTCCATTCTAGTCCTCGGTCCTTCAAAGACTGTCTAATGTTGTCCACCCAGCGGACTCTGGGTTGTCCTGGAAGTCTGGATCCCTGGCTCTTAGTTTCCCATGCTTGTAGTGGTAGCCGATCTTCTCCCATTCTGCAGACATGGCCTAACCATTTTAGCTGGGACTGTTCTACTTGGGTCTGCAGGGGCTGGGATTTTAGGCCTTGACATATCGTCTGGTTGCGGATCATGTCTCTTCTTGTTACTTCAACCACCTTCCTCAAATACCTCATTTCTGAGGTCTGGATCTGGTTTTTGTGGGTTGTAGTCATTGCCCATGACTCGCATCATACGTCAAGACTGGGACATAGGTGGAGCGGTATACAGCCATCTTCGTTTTCTTACCAACTTCTCTCTTGCTGAGGAATCCTCGATTTATGGCCTGAAAAAGTCTCCCAGCTGCTGCTTTTCGAGTTGCCACCTCTTCTTTGATGCCTCCCTTCCGGTCTATAACAGCTCCGAGGTATTTAAAGTGGTTGACCTGCTCCAGGACCTGTTCTCCCAGCTTAATCTGATGCCTTCTTTCTTCTCGTTTTAGAGCTGCTTATGACCATCCCTCTCTTCTCCAGCTCTTTCATCCAGACTTGCAGGTTGGATTGGAGATGTGCCTCTGATTTAGCAATCAGGGCAACATTATCAGCAAATGCTAGCTCTGAAATACATACATGTCTCATCATCCAGTACCGCACTGAATACTTTCTTGTTCTCTTTTTACATGCCTTGATGACATCGTCCATGAGAAGTATGAAAAGACAAGATGATAGGACATCACCTTGTCTTACAGCAGTGGTGGTCCTGAACTCTTCTGACTTATGATTTGCTGTCCTCGCATAATTTCTGCAAGACTTGTAGAAACTCTGTATAGCATGAATCAGAGGTGCCGGAATGTTCTTCCTTGCCAAAAATCCCAAAGTTTGCTCCAGGGGACCCTGTCAAACGCCTTTTCCAGATCTATAAAACAGAGATGGATCTCACTCTTATACTCAAGAGCCTTTTTCACTCAGCTGTCTGAGTGTGAAATTAGCTCTTGAGTACTTCGGTTAGTTCGGAATCCACACTGGACCACTTCCAATTGAAGCTCACCTAGGCGTCTGAGTCTCTGCTCTAGGATTCTAGAATAGATTTTACCAGGGACACTGAGAAGGGATATGCCTCTATGGTTTCCCCATTGTCGGTTGTCACCCTTTTTGAAAATCGGTGTTATTATGGCAATCTCCCAATCCTTTGGTATGGTCTTGTTGCACCACGCTGCCTGTAGAATCCTTAAGAGTAAAAGGTCGCCTGCTGCTCCCATGTACTTAACCATTTCTGGTGTTATACCATCATGCCCTGCTGCTTTGCCCATCTTGATTTTCTCCAGTGCTGCCTTCAGTTCTTCCATCTTTATGTCATCTTCACCACCGTTGGTGTTCTCCTCTATGCTAGTGGTTATCATTTCTGATGCTTGACCTTGCTCACCATCAAGGAGTTCTCAGAAATATTCTTTCCATCGTTCCATTACTTCCTTCGGGGCAGTAAGCAATTTGCCTTGCTTGTCCTTTATAAATTTAAGAGGGCACTGTTTTACCTTCCTCGTGTTCTTTAGGGTCTTATAGAACAATTTCTAGTTTTTTTGCGTATCCTTTTCTAGCTTTACTCCAAATTCTTCCCAGGACTTCTGTTTTGCTGCTAGCACCTTGTTCTTTGCTTCTGTTCTGAGAATCACATATTCTCTATATTTCTATTTTTCCTGCTGTGTTTTTAGCTCCTTGTCACGTTGACTGATAATTTGTCTTTCCATCACGTCCCAATTTTATTACTCTTTTAATGTTCTGGTTTCCTCGACATTTTGTATTTTCTTTTCTTTCGGATTCTACCTTCGTGGCCCATTATTCCCCTTCTCAGACCCCACCCCGCGGTTTGTTTACGTTCTGGCCTTCAGAACTAATTCCCCACTGGCCAGTAGCGGTCAGCTAACGATAATTTTACCTAAGCGCACCTGGTGTGTCTTACCAGAAGAATATCTCTTCATCTCAAAGTGTTTGATCGCTAGCGGGAGGTAACTTTTGCGGTCGGGAAAACAGGTTTGATCTTCGATTCAGGGGGAGATAAAACCCGCGGTTTTGCCCCTTAGACGAGTTAGAAATCATAATATTATGTATTGTCTATCGGGGGGGGGGGGGGGGAACTTTCTCGCGGTTGTTGTCTCTGATGTAGTCTCTAGAATCACATTGGTCTTACTAAATACTACGCTATACACCATGCATCTGCGGGAAACAGGCTATGCCAGGTGTCCGGGTAGCGTCATTTGTAGACTATGAATCTAGAGAGTTTAATCAGTCAAACACACTCGTAAAATATTTCCTGCACGAGAGGACCAAAAATGAGAATAAGGCAAACGTTAACACAGAACTAAACGTTATTTGCCTATGTTCTCGGCATTTCTCGGGGTGAGTAGACATCTATTATAATATGTATATTCATGTTAGCTTTTTATATATATCTGATAGGAATGTGACTTGAATTCATTTTTGAGGATTTCTCCCGGTAATTTAATTCAGTGATAATGTAGCGCCGTCTACCGCCTTAGTTTAGTGGTGCTTAAGCAGAAATGGTTTATAATGGGTTAAATGATAAACTTACAATAACAGATACTCATTAGGCGTAGAATCAGTCAGTACAGATACTTATCATGGGTTAAGAGTAGGCTAAAATAAGTCATTACTGTAAGGAAATGTCAGAGGTGTGGATTATTCACTTAAAACTGAATAGTGAGATGCAGGCACTATAACACTGAATTATAGGAGATAGTCCCTTATTCCTTTCTGATAGAAACTTCTAGTGGCAGGGTGGAATCATGATATGCCGATTTGTGTAGCTAGACACTAGTTATAACTTTCACAGAAAGCAGTCACCAGCCATAGATAACATTATATCTTATGATTCAGTCACACCTGTATTATTATAGCAAGAACATTGCATTTTCTATGTATTCATTTGTGGGATGTTAATATATTTTCCCCCAGGGGGACATACGATGTATTTTTGTAATGTCAAATGCTGTAATCAGCTGGTCAAGACCGTGCTCCACCTCCACGTGGTGGTCCTGGAAACAGTCTGCAGCAGTGCAGGCTGGCTGAGCGAGCACGGATCGCAATGGGAAGGCAAACCCGGTCCTAAAAAATGCCGTGCAGAAGTCGGATGTGTCGACCGAAAGGTGCAGATATCACAGCTTAGGCGTAAACAGGCACAAAGCAACCACCGTCCTTTTCAGGGCGAACGAGAAAGAAGAAGAAGTAATCTGTTTATGTAAATTCACTTAATGTTGTAAGATGAATAGCATACCCACTCAGCTGTAACTACAGGGTTAGGTTTCCTGTATGTTGAGTTGGGAGAAGAGGAGTAGCTTTTGCTGTCAGAACATTTACTGACAGGTACATGGGTGTACAAAATATATTAGCCTATGTGGGCGCATGCTGATAATTGATAGAGTGGAAGGAACAGGAGACTTATATGGTTAAAGACAGCCCTAAAACTATCATAGCAAGGATTACTATAATTTAAATCCCATAGTGGAGCATAACTGTTTTGTATAACGTTAGTGTAATTTTATTGTTTGCTTGATGTAAAGGTCGTATCTTTTTGGGTCTCAGTTTCAGGACATACTTACTGCATTAGCCATCGAAAGAGTCCAGTCAGGCGACGAACGTAACATTCTCATCGCTCTCACGGCTCCTGAACGCAATTTGCCCTACGAGTTGTCAACCCCAATACCTGAAACAAAACCCTTTTTGTCAACGCCATTCTCTCTAACGGGAAATTAAGCTCACGCAGTGTGCAACGAGCCAACGCATAATCTGAAATCGTAGAGCAGTAGTAGTTTCCTACTCTCCTTTGGATTACCAGTCAGAGCCTTGCGGCTTCCCGCTATCAAGCAGCCCAGCGCCTATAGCAGAATTTAATATCACCAGATTTTGTGTGCTTAAACGGAGCACTCAGTCAAATCACAGTCAAGCCAGCCCAAACCGGATTTACTACCAAGTACGCAAGAAAAATTCTAGCGCCGGATAAGAGCGCATGGGACCCTTTGTCCTCAAGTAACTTCGTCTTGTGTGTGTTTCTGGGTTATGTAAAACCTCGCACTTATGAGCGGTCTTCCAGTCCCCCTCGCGCAATTAGGGGTCACCAACGATTAGCACCTACAGGAAAGTTATGTATGTTATTCCATCACCTTGAAGGATATCTACACGTAAGACACTTTCTGGAGCTAGCGCATTTGGTCCCACGAAAGCTGACAGACTGACACTCTATTTATTTATCTCTCTGTGTTCTACAGGTTTTATGTTGGTGGTCTGTGTGGTCGTTGGTGTGTATTCGCATATTTGTGATTATTGATGTAATTTTATGTTGTTTGTGCCGATATGCATTATTTTCATACATTTCTTCTTTAATAAATTTTACTCATTTATTAATACGCTGTTCACGACCCTTTCATCCATAATTAACATTTTCAAGCTCTTTACTATAGTCTCTATGTATAACCAGAGAAAAGAGGGAGAGCAGGCGGTGCTTAGACTATAAAAGTGTGTTGAGGCTTGGAGAGAGAGATAACTTTTTGTCTTCTTCTTCTAGGTTTGTCTCAAGTCCACCTCCTAATTACACCTTATCTATGTGTAATCTATAACTCTGTCAGTTCACTATCATTGTCGATTTCACTACTATTGTCCAACTCGACAATTACTCTTACCCTTTAACTCAACCACGACACTCCTAAGTATTGTTTCCTTGCCATTTTCTTCTCTCTTATTTTCTCTTTAAATTTCTCTGTCCACCAAGGTGTCCTCTTTCTCTTGTTCCCAAGTCGGACTTCACCACATGCTTCTGTAGCAGCTGGCTTTATGGTGTCCTTGAATTTAAGCCAGAGGGTTTCCAAGTCATCAGGTTGTTCTTCTGTGTTGCTCACCGCTGCAGCAATATGCCCCTGATATCTGGTCTTAATTTCTGGCTCTCTCAGCTTGTAGGTCTTAATGCTCATTTATCCTGTTCGTTTACTTAGTTTCTTGCGTGATGTTAGGCAGTTTCTAGGCTGAGCAACTCTTTCAGTTGTTCTTTTGATGGTTAGCAGGTAGTGATCACTTCCAATCTCTGGCCCCCTCCAGACTATAGCATCCCAGACATACTTGAATGAGCTCCTCCTAACTATGGCATAGTCGATCACTGACTTCTCATTCTTTGTTGGTTCACATCTAATGTAAGCATGTATGCGCTTGTGGGGGAAATTTGTGTTTGTAAAGATCAGATTCTGTTCACTGCAGAATCTAAGGAGTCGCTTTCCATTGTCATTAAGAGTATCTTCTCCATATCTTCCGATAACTCAACCCCATCTAGCATGGTCATTTCCAACTCTGGCATTGAAATCTCCGAGCATGATAACTTCATCTAGGCAGTCATCCACTGTCCTTTGAAGCAGCTCAAAGAATTCCTCCTTGACCTCTGCTCTCTCATCCTCATTTGGCCCATACACTATGACCAGGTTGACTATGGTTTCTCCTTCTTTTAGTTTTACAACCATAATGCGCTCCGAGACAAAGTTCCATCCCTTGATATTATCGTTTTGGTTTTTCGCCACAATGCAACCTACGCCCTCTTTAGCTCTTTCAGATGTGGGTACACCACTGTAGAGCAGCGTGTTGCCATCGAGATCCATGAGTTCTTGTCCCTTTTTCTTCGTGTCCGTTATAGCCAGGATTTCTAGTTTTGCTTTCCTCATCTCAACCACCAGCTCCTCTTCCTTCCCGTTTATACTTCTTGTGTTCCAAGTTCCATAAGTCGTTGTCCGTAGTCCGTTCCAGTTCGTCGCCGTTAGAATCAGAGCAGTTTTCTCTCTTGTATTGCTCGTAATCGTGATTTAAAGCAAACAGGTGATTGGCCTGTTGTGCCTTCGCATGGTGGAGGGGCTGCCTCCTTACGGCCTCCATGCAGATCGCCCTCCTCCTTTTTCAGCCGGGTCTGGGACCGGCCTTGGCGGAGTTACTGCTGGACACACGAATATTTATTTATCTGTGGAAAAGACTCCTCCCTTAAACTCACGCCTTTTCTGGACCCATCTGACCAGTGCGAGATACTTCCATAAAAAAAAGACCACCTAACCAAACATACGTCAACCTTCTCAACTTACTTAAGGATGGGTTTGAAAAAAAATCGAAAAAAGGTGATTCGTCTTACGAGGACAAAGGACAAAGAAAATAGTCTACGTTACGGCCACAAGGCCTTCGTCAGGAAAGGAAAGAAAGTGAAGGCTAGATAGGACACATAAAAACTAAATAAAATAAAAACTGGGTACTTCCCTGAAGGCAAGAACCGAAATTCTATCAAAATCGCTGTCCTGTTGATAAGCGCGTGGCTGAACAGACAGCGACTTCCGCCGCCGGATGTACACAATGCATACTAAGAAACTAAAAAACGAAACCGGAAAATAAACTACCCAACGTGTTAAAAGTGGGGACTGGAAATAATAAGGGACAGAATGAGTGGGAGATAAATAAATATGAAATAAAAAATGTATATGGCATACAAATAGAAGAATAGGATAAGAGTGGAAAGAGTAAAATAGAGCAAGAGAGGAGAGGGTGACAGTGGATATAGAAGGGCAAGTGCGTTGGTCCAGAAAAAACTGAAGAGCTCGGAGACCATCAGAGTGGGGAATAGAGGTATACAGAGAGCAGACGTCCAGCAAGAAAAGACGGTAGGAGCGGTCTGCTGGGAGTCGGATAGAGGAGAAAGTTGTAAGAGCGTGATTGGTGTCTTTGATGAAGGAGGGAAGATTCACAACGATAGGCTGGAAAATGCTATCTGGTGCTCTCTCCCTTCTTCGCCGTAGAGACGACATTGTCATCAAACCGGCTGACAAGGGAGGAGCCATTGTCGTCTGGCAGAAGGACTTGTACCTAAGTGAAGGTAAAAACCAGTTGACCAATGGCTCTTTTTACAGGTCCAGGACCAGCGATGCGACTGTCTCTAACAATCGCATTGTACACAACACGATTAAACAGCTTATCACCAGTAATGATCTTCCTCCCGAAGCATCTCATCTCAGGATTTATGACAGCTCTTTGGGCAAGCCTGTATTCTACATGCTCCCCAAAATTCACAAGATCGAAAACCCTGGAAGACCTATTGTCTCAGCCTGTTCTTGTCCTACTGAACACATTTCTGACTTTCTCGATAGCATTTTCCAGCCTATCGTTGTGAATCTTCCCTCCTTCATCAAAGACACCAATCACGCTCTTACAACTTTCTCCTCTATCCGACTCCCAGCAGACCGCTCCTACCGTCTTTTCTTGCTGGACGTCTGCTCTCTGTATACCTCTATTCCCCACTCTGATGGTCTCCGAGCTCTTCAGTTTTTTCTGGACCAACGCACTTGCCCTTCTATATCCACTGTCACTCTTCTCCGTCTTGCTGAACTGGTCCTTCAACTGAATTCCTTTGAATTCAATGGTCAGTTTTTTGACCAAATTAGCGGTGTTGCCATGGGAACGAAGATGGGTCCCAGCTATGCCTGTCTATTCATGGGCCACTTGGAGCATCAGATATGGCAACAATACTCCGGTCCTTTCCCTGGGTTTTACCGCAGATATATCGATGATGGCATAGGTCTCACAGATATGTCTGAGACTGATTTACACCGCTTCATCGACTTTGTGAACCACTTTCACCCCACCATCAAGTTCACCTCCCTCGTCTCCACAGTATCTGTCAACTTCCTTGACATTACTATTTCTATCACGCCCTCCGGCCTTAATACCTCAGTATACTACAAGCCGACAGATGCCCACAGCTACCTCCTGTATACCTCTTCTCATCCTCGGGCTTGTCGTGACTCCCTTCCTTTTTCACAACTTCTCCGCCTCCGCCGTTTATGCCAAGACGACGATGACTTCCACTTACGAGCAAATGAGATGTTGGATTTTTTCCGCACTACCAAAATGTACACAACTTGTGGACTAACCACAGAAACTAATCTTCGCGAAAAGAGATTGAATATTCTTTTTAATCCGTTTGTATCTTTTTTACCTGTTTGTACCTTTTTACATGTTTGTATCTTTTTACTTGTTTGTAGCTTTTTACTTGTTTGTGTCTTTTTACTTGTCTGTGTCTTTTTACCTGTTTACATCTTACTACTTGTTTGTATCTTTTTACCTGTTTGTGTCTTTTTACTTGTTTGTATCTTTTTATCTGTTTGTATCTTTTTACCTGTTTGTGTCTTTTTACTTGTTTGTGTCTTTTTACCTGTTTGTGTCTTTTTACTTGGTTGTATCTTTTTACTTGTTTGTATCTTTTTACTTGTTTGTGTCTTTTTACTTGTTTGTATCTTTTTACTTGTTTGTATCTTTTTACTTGTTTGTGTCTTTTTACCTGTTTGTGTCTTTTTACTTGGTTGTATCTTTTTACTTGTTTGTGTCTTTTTACTTGTTTGTATCTTTTTACTTGTTTGTGTCTTTTTACTTGTTTGTATCTTTTTACTTGTTTGTGTCTTTTTACTTGTTTGTATCTTTTTATCTGTTTGTATCTTTTTACTTGTTTGTGTCTTTTTATCTGTTTGTATCTTTTTAATTGTTTGTATCTTTTTACTTGTTTGTATCTTTTTACTTGTTTGTGTCTTTTTACTTGTTTGTGTCTTTTTACTTGTTTGTATCTTTTTATCTGTTTGTATCTTTTTAATTGTTTGTGTCTTTTTACTTGTTTGTATCTTTTTATCTGTTTGTATCTTTTTACTTGTTTGTGTCTTTTTAATTGTTTGTATCTTTTTATCTGTTTGTATCTTTTTCCCTGTTTGTGTCGTTATACTTGTTTGTGTCTTTTTACTTGTTTGTATCTTTTTATCTGTTTGTATCTTTTTACCTGTTTGTGTCTTTTTACTTGTTTGTGTCTTTTTACTTGTTTGTATCTTTTTACTTGTATCTTTTTATCTGTTTGTATCTTTTTACCTGTTTATATCTTTTTACTTGTTTGTGTCTTTTTACTTGTTTGTGTCTTTTTACTTGTATCTTTTTATCTGTTTGTATCTTTTTACCTGTTTATATCTTTTTACTTGTTTGTATATTTTTACCTCTTTATATCTTTTTACTTGTTTGTGTCTTTTTACTTGTTTGTGTCTTTTTACTTGTATCTTTTTATCTGTTTGTATCTTTTTACCTGTTTATATCTTTTTACTTGTTTGTATCTTTTTACTTGTTTGTATCTTTTTACTTGTTTGTGTCTTTTTACCTGTTTGTATCCACTAAGTGAGCGTCCGAGTGACAGCATGGATAGTGCGCTAGCTTTTCAGTGCAGATGAACCTACGCAAAACCACGTGGAGCCATACTGCGGTCTACCCAGCTGTTATAATGTGTACCTAACACTGCTGTTTAGTGTGGGGAAGAGAATGGGTCCTTCACCTAATAAAGCTGAGACCTAGCATATGTGAAGTCTCTAACCCTTCACTCCCCTACGTTATAATGCTATCTTTAGCTTTACCTTAATGTCCGCGTTGTAAAATTAATCAAACAATAATTTTTATGAACCTGTGCCTCAGGGATTTTCAACTTATATGTAGCGACACAAAATGTAGGTCCCGTTAAACAGTGGGTCTTTAACTTTTCGCTTACTCCAAGTTTTAAACGCCATTCCTTAAGCTGAATTCCTATTATTAAATTGCCTATAATTAACTTATACTACTGGACACAAGTAGGAGCCGCGGTAGCATAGTGGTTAGTGCACTGGCTTCCTAGCGCAGTGGTCTATGGTTCGATCCCCAGATGAGGCGGAAAAATTTTTAGGCCACAAACGGCTCCTGGGTCGACCCAGCCCCAAATGGGTACCAGAGATACTCTGGGAAGGTTAAGGCGGCCGGCGTGATGCCGACCACATCACCCCTCGTGTGCCGACGGTCAAGGATAATATGGGCCTAACACCATATTCCCAATATGCCTCAATGGGCGTGTAACGGGTTCCTTTACCTTTACCTTACTGGACACAAGTTAAGGGCCGCTATTCAGTTTAGACAAGGTTTATATAATTCTTCTTGAGCAGGGTCGATTTTCCAAATGTCCGGTAGCTTGAAATCTCTCAAGAAGTCTCTGAATGGTAGAGTGGGACACTGCTAAACGTCTTGCAACAAGACGAACAGATTGACCATCCTGAATCCATGCCATGGCTCGACCACGGTCTACAGTGCTGAGACTTCTCCTTGGTGGCATGGCTAATGCAGTGATCATTTCGACCACTTGTCATACTGATTTATTGCATACCAACGGTGAAAACTCTTTACCAATGATCATTTTCCACGTGCATTCAAATTCAACTCACTTTTTCACCCTTTGAACTAATGGGGCGTGTTGCAAAAACCACGAGGTTTTGCAGCAACAATGGCAATTTTCACGTGCGGGTTAAAGTGACCTAGTTTTTGGACATTTAAAAAAAATTAACCTAGTGCACACAGAAATGTATACACATTTCTCTGAGCTCAGTGTTAATGACATTTTCACTTGTCTTTACAGTTTGCCAATCAATTATATAAACCTTGTCTAAACTGAATGGTGGCCCTTAACTTCTGTCCAGTAGTATATATGTGTGGCCAACTTCAGCAGATGTGAAGTGTGGGTCATGGTCGTAAAAAATAAAAAATGGTTGAGGACCGCTGCTCTTCTTGGTCTTGTCGAGGTGACCTGGGTAATGTAGGTTCGTTAACACGACAAACATGTTTTGCCAGTGGTAGTAGCCACGTGCGTTCTAAAATTATGTCAATAATTATACATTCATAAATGGGTCATATCAACTCGTGTTGCTTACGAGAAACAGTTTACTTGAAACGCAGTTTCTTTTTCCCTTCTTTTTTTTTTTTTAAAAATGTAAGACCAGGGCAAGCCCCGACTGCCCTGAGCACTAATGGTAAGGGTGCATCGGGTGCAAGTTTGAAAAAAATTGTTTTATTTCTGCCAGTTTTTAACTTCAAGTAAAGACATTCTCTCTCAGCAAAAGTTGAAATTTAAAATGTTTTCATGCTTTTTGATCAACGACAAGGAATTATGGGATTTCCAGAACACTTTTGGGAGTTCTTTTGATTCTGCTGAAGGCGGGCTTTCAAATCTGTTTTTACGACTATTGGTCAAAAATGGACTAAGGCTAAGGAAGGCTTTGGGTAGTGCCACCGAAATGACGCTAATATGAGAGAGGTCAAAATAAAGGTAGTCAAGCTAGAATACTGCACACGAATCTGAGAAAAGGGGTGTGGCGCATGTCGAAACTCTCGCCCCTACCGCTGAAAACTCTAAGACTGCCTCTGTGTAAGGCCTCACCAGGAGCAAACAGTCAATTTGGAAGTTGCGATCAAGGTAGGCGGGAGTTAAAATGCAGTTAAGGTAAAAATCAACAGGAGTTTGACAACTGAGAACCATGACCTAAGTATGTCCGCCCAGAGACTCAACAGTGTCAAAAAGGTGAAATTCATTTCTTACAAATAGCCTAAGCACAATAAGTATACAACGGTCTACCAGTATTGTATAGAAAAAAGAAAAGTAATTGAGAATGTCAAGTTGTAAGCAATCATTGTCACCTACGCTTGTCGATGCGGCTCTTCGTGATGAATAAGACTATGATATACTTCCATAATTTGTCAAGAAATAAGTTTTGAGCTGTAATAAAGTTCTATATAACGCTTGCAAGTAGTAGGGTATACACTGATAAAGTCATCTATTAGTATCACAAGGCAGTTTTATTCTGAAACCCACTAGTGCAGAAGGTATAGAAGAGATCCTCGAAAACAAGAAGAGAGGGAGAACATGAAGCAGAAATGCGGTGGATAAAGTTTCTTACATGTAGAAGAAACTGAAGCTGGACTTGACAAGATGGCGTAGATAATTGTAAATGACTTCATATGAATGTACAGGACAAAAAAAAAAAGAACTAGCAAACAATGTCTGAAAGTCAGTTCTATTGTATGGCTGTCAAACATGGAGAACAACAACAAAGAAGCTACAGATTTTCATAAATGGGTGCTTGCGTAGAATATAAGGATTAAACTGGTATGATAAGGTCATTAATGTGGAACTGATGACAAGAACCAGACAAGTGTCAGTGGAACAAGAGATGACAAGAACCAGACAAGTGTCAGTGGAACAAGAGATGACAAGAACCAGGCAAGTGTCAGTGGAACAAGAGATGAACAAGAGATGACAAGAACCAGACACGTGTCAGTGGAACAAGAGATGACAAGAACCAGACAAGTGTCAGTGGAACAAGAGATGACAAGAACCAGACAAGTGTCAGTGGAACAAGAGATGACAAGAACCAGACATGTGTCAGTGAAACAAGAGATGACAAGAACCAGACAAGTGCCAGTGGAACAAGAGATGACAAGAACCAGACAAGTGTCAGTGGAACAAGAGATGACAAGAACCAGACAAGTATCAGTGGAACAAGAGATGACAAGAACCAGACAAGTGTCAGTGGAACAAGAGATGACAAGAACCAGACAAGTGTCAGTGGAACAAGAGATGACAAGAACCAGACAAGTATCAGTGGAACAAGAGATGACAAGAACCAGACAAGTGTCAGTGGAACAAGAGATGACAAGAACCAGACAAGTGCCAGTGGAACAAGAGATGACAAGAACCAGACAAGTGCCAGTGGAACAAGAGATGACAAGAACCAGACAAGTATCAGTGGAACAAGAGATTACAAGAACCAGACAAGTGTCAGTGGAACAAGAGACGCGAAGAACCAGACAAGTGTCAGTGGAACAAGAGACGGGAAGAAGATGTTGGAGATGGATAGGACACACATTGAGGAAACCTCCTGATAGCATTACAAAGCAGTCCTTGTTCTGGAATTATCAGTATAAGGGAAGCAGAGGCAGTGGCGCCACTAGGGTTGGTGTCACCCAGTGCGGTAACTCATGGTGTCACCCCCATGGACCTCCTCCCGTACCAGACCATACGGAATCCTTAGTAATTTTACTCGTCAATCGTAATTCCCGTATATCACTGAATGTAATGGCAATAGTAGTGACATAAACAACTAACAAAATTAAAATTACACCTATAAATTATAATATCATACGCACAGCCTAAATCTTTTGTTTATAAAAAATAATACATTTCTGCTGAATCACTGCACAAAGATTTTATAGACAATCATTTTGGTGTCATCCCCTCTGATGGTGTCACCCGGTGCGATCCGCCCCCCCCCCCCCGCCCCCCAGTGACGCCGCTGAGCTGAGGTAGACAGAAAAATACACGAAGAAGAGTTCTGCAGACTTAAAAAGATGACAAAGACATTTAAAGACCCAGAGCTGTTGGCACAGGACACGAGTGCTGAAGAGCTGCGCACGATCAAAGAAGACTTCAGGTATCCGGAGATCAAAGTTTCGCAGTTTATATACAGTTTATATTATAAACCCCCTTCACCTTTCTATGTAGCACAGACTTCTTCTTCTTCTTCTTTGATACTTAGCTCGTGACTGACAAAGCAGCCAGTGGCCATCACGCCTTGTGGCATCTTATAGGGCAGTAACAAACTGTCCCAGTTTTGCTCGGTCGGTGGCCATCCTTCGTGCTGTGCCCCAACTCTGGTTCATGCTTCGCTTCTCAACCTCCATTGTTCTCTGCCAGGTTGTCTTTGGTCTGCCTCTCTTTTGCCGTCCTTCTAGGGTCTATAGCATAGCAGTTCTGGTGATGGTGTCAGGGTCCCTTCTGAGGACATGGCCTTCGGACATTAATACAAGGTACCACGTCTTCCAGTCCTGTGCTATTCCATATCTTTTTATACACCTTTTATGTCCTTACATATATGAAAGCTTGTAACTGGCTGTCTCATTTGTTGTTCTCCATAATTCATAGCCACACGAAACGTAGTAGCCTTCTTCAGTCATAACTGACTTTGAGGATGATGGGCCCTTGAGGTGATATCTTCAGTTTCTTTTTTTTTTTTTTTTTTTTGCTTTGTATTCCTTTCAGCGTGTTCTTTTCTCGTCTGCTTTTTTGTAATAGCTTCTTTTCGCTTAATCTGAATTAGTTCCATGGGGAGCATCTCAGCTTGTGGCGATTGGCAGCTTCGTCCTGCCATGTTGCTGGATTTCTGTGCAGTGCCTTCATATCTCTATTGCACACATGTTTAAACTTCATCTGCGGTAGTTAGGCTGCCTTTTCTCCATCTGCAAGTTGCCCGTAGTAACATCTTTGAGGATGTGATGATCTTTCCAAGCAGTGGACATGGCCAAGTCAGCGTTGTCTGCGCTGTCTAAGCAGTGTATACATGCTTTAAAGGCCAGTGCGTGACAGAGCCACGCGATACGACTGTCTTGAAATTTGAGTTCAAGATACGAATGTTTGTTTAGCATTTTTAGTGCTTGACATATGTTTCCGTGTGCACTAAAAAGCCCCCACCCAACTTTGTAAGTTAACTGACGTAATCATGTTTTATTTACAGAAAGAACCGACATTTTCATCCAATCACGAACTGAAATGGCACGAATTTACCTTAAAACAAAATTAATGAAAAAAGTGTAGATGTTATTAATAGACAACAATATATAACAAGACACGGGCATCTATTCTATAATTATCCTACATTCTCTTAAGCTTTCGTATCACGAAGACAATTAATATTAAAAACTTACACATGTTGGATCGTATACAACAATGGCTCGATGAAAATAGTTGGATGTTTATTTTTGAATTTATGAGATTATGTCGTCACGAGTTTTCTCACAAAAATTGGATATATCAGAGGTTCCCAGCTTGTGTGTTACGTTCAACTCCAGGTATATAGTGAGGGACCTAGCGGTGTGTTATATGTTCTGATTGTTCTTCGTTATATTATACTTCATATACCAGTAATATAACCGAAAGCGCAGTCGCTGAAGTTTAGTATAGTGTGCCGCTTTAGTGCAAGTTTATTATAAAATGTTACTTTAGTCTTTTCATACTCCTCATGCACGATGTCATAAAGAAATGTGGGGAGAGGACAAGAAAGCATTCTGTGGGGTACTGGAAGATAGACAGGTCTGTATTTCAGAGCTGACATTTGCTGATGACGCTGCCTGCCCTGTTTGCTAAATCAGAGGCACATCTTCAATCCAACCTGCAAGTCTAGAAAAAAGAGCTGGAAAAGAGAGGGATTGTCATCAGCAGCCCTCAAAGCAAAAACCATGGTGATATCACGAGAGGAAAGAAGGCATCAGATTAAGCTGGGAGAACAGGTCCTGGAGCAGGTCAAATACATCGGAGCTGTTATAGACTGGAAGGGGGGCATCAAAGAAGAGTTGTCTACCCAAATAGCAGCAACAGGGAGACTTTTTCAAGCCATAAATGGAGGATTCCTCAGCAAAAGAGAAGTTGGAAAGAAGAAAAAGATGGCTTTATAACGCTCGACTTTTTGTCTCAGTCTTCACGTGTGGATGCGGGTCATGGGCAATGACTGCAACCCACAAAAGCCAGATCCAAACCTCAGAAATGTGGTATCTGAGTTAAGGTGGTTGAAGTAACAAGAAAAGACATCCAAACCTCAGAAATGAGGTATCTGAGGAAGGAGGTTGAAATAACAAGAAACGACATGATCCACAACCAGACGATACATCAAGGCCTAAAATCCAAACCCCTGAAGGCCCAAGTAGAACAGTCCCAACTAAGATGGTTTGGCTATGTCTGCAGAATGGGAGAAGATCGGCTACCACAGCAAGTATGGGAAACTAAGAGCCAGGGATCCAGACCTCCGGTACGACCCAGAGTCCGCTGGGAGGACAACATTAGACAATCTTTGAAGGACCTAGGACTAAAATGGAACCAGGCCAGGAGGAAGACAGCCGATAGGATAGTATGGCGCTCTCTCTTCCAATCTCTACACCTCACGGCAGAAGAGGAACTACTAAGTAAGTAAGTAAGTTACTTAGTGCTGTCTGTGAAATTGTACAAGTATATTATAGAATGTTACTTTAGTGCTGTCTGTGAAATTCTACAAGTTTTTTTTTTATAGAATGTTACTTTAGTGCTGTCTGTGAAATTGTGCAAGTTTATTATAGATTGTTATTTTAGTGCGGTCTGCAAGATTTTGCGAGTTTATTGTACAATGTTACTTTAGTACTGTTTGCGATATTGTGCAAATTTATTATAGAAAAAGCAAGTTATTCGCCAAAACATGGCAGGAAATAACTATGCTGTACGCCTTCGGCTGCATGCCCCGATGACGGCATTAGTTGTATTCATTTCCATTCATAAACAATTACACGGAAACAGCGTGGCACGAAAGCATAGAAGCTTCTCCTATGAAGAGCAATGAGGCTTCACTGGCTAATTATTTAAATATATGATGAAGACTCGATTTTTCATTAATAATAGAACTGCTTAGTATAAATGTGGAAGAGTACGGAAGTTTTGTCACCGAAAAGCAATAAGGCAGAAATTTTTCTGTAAAAACAAAAACAAAAAAAACCCTCTCTCTGCAAATGAAGAATACTTGGAAGAAGTGCGCGTTGTTTCAACTTAGATCCCAGGCCGGAATGTGCCATGAAAAGATTGCAAGTTTGGTGGGAAAATATGGCACAGCACGTTACCGCGAAGGCAGTTGTTGAAATGAGGATATTACTTAAGTGCTGCCCGCGACATTTTGCAAGTTTGGGTTAGTGTTTCGCTTTGGTGCTATCCGCTAAATCCTGTTAGTTTGGTATATTTCATCGCCTTATTGCTGGCCGCGAAATCATGCAAGTCTATTATAGAATTCCCATTTAATGCTGATCTTGCAGTTTGCAATAATTGGAGAGGAATAACTTCTCTCAGTTCCCAGCAAAATACTAGGCAGGATAATTATACTTCTTCTTCTTTGATCCATAACCACCAACCGTCAAAGCAGTCAGCGGCCATCACGCCTGGTGGCGTCTTGTAGGGCAGCAACAGATTGATTTCACTTTGCTCGGTCGGCGGCCATCCTTCGTACAGTGCCCCAACTGTGGTTCATTCTTTGCATCTCAGCTTCCACAGTTCTCCGCCAAGTTGTTTTTGGTCGGCCTCTCTTTCGCTTTCCCTCGGGGGTCCATAGCATAGCTGTTCTTGTGATGGTATCAGGGTCCCTTCTGAGGACGTGGCCAACCCAACTCCAGCGTCTGCCAGCTATGATGGTGTGCATGTCCTCCTGGTTACTCCGAATAAGTAGTTCTTGGTTGCTGATGGTGTTTGGCCAAAATCCTGCTTATTCTTTCCTCAGTTTGTGGTCTACTGCTTTTGAGATTCTCTGATAATTATACAGAGAATCTCAAAAGCAGTAGACCCCAAACTGAGGAAAGAACAAGCAGGATTTTGAAAAAACAGAAGATGTGTAGATCATATATTTACCCTCAGGAACATTATAGAGCAGCGCTCAAAATGGCAAAGACAGCTGTACATTAATTTCGTTGATTTTGAAAAGGCTTTTGACAGTATACATAGGGACAGTTTATGGAAAATACTGAGGGCTTATGGAATTCCAAGCTGCATAGTGTCAATCATAAAAAGCCTTTATGCCAACTTTACGTGTAGCATTGGGCAGAGCAACCTAACTTTGAAGTGAAGACAGGAGTACGACAGGGATGCCTCTTATCAACCACTCTATTTTTAACAGTCATAGACTGGGTGATGCGCCAGACAACAGAGGGCAATCCAAGAGGAATAGGATGAACTACATCTTCTACATTGGAAGATCTGGAATATGCAGATGACATTGCACTGCTAGCACATTGACATCAACACATCCAGGAAAAAACGGATAGACTTAATAAGTATAGCCAGCAGGTGGGCTTGAACATCAACCTAAAGAAGACAGAGGTCATGACGCTCAATTTGAGCAACCCTGAGCCCGTATCAGTAAGGAATCAGCAACTGGAACAGACAGATGCCTTCACATACCTAGGATGCATAGTAATACCAAACGGCGGAGCAAGCAAAGACATCAACAAAAGAATGAACAAAGCAAGAACAGCCTTTTTTAGTCTAAATAACATCTGGAAGTCCTCTCAGTACAGCAAAAGCACAAAATTAGGATTATATCAGAGCTGTGTGCTTTCTATGCTTCTCTATGGCGCGGAGAGCTGAAGAGTTACAGAGAAGGAAATGTCGTAATTGTCCTCTTTTCCCACAACATGCCTAAAAAAAATTCTCAGAATCTTTTGGCCGAATACCATCACCAACCAAGATCTGCTTACTCGAAGCAAGCAAGAGGACATGCACACCATCATAGCTGGCAGACGCTGGAGCTGGGTTGGCCATGTCCTCAGAAGAGACCCCGATGCCATCACAAGAACAGCTATGCTATGGACCCCTGAAGGAAAACGAAAGAGAGGCCGACTGTCAGAACACACACACACAAGACTACTTGTGCTGTCGGATCAAACCCTATTTGTACTGTGGATTTAACAAGTTAACACATGGCAAATCTCTATAGACTTAGGCTCACTGTCTACAGGTATGACCACAGCACACAATAGCTGACAATTAAATAACCAATAACACCTGGAACAGGTAAGGACCCTTTAATAAATATTGTACACACACAAAAACCGCACACGGCTAGCAATACACATGAAATAACAATGCAATGGAAATGCCAATCTACTTGCCATAATCAACAGCTCAATATAACAGTACATAATCACCGACATATTTTATCCAGTGAATCAAACATGACTTTCACTCACCGGTTAATCCCTGTACTGTAGTAAAGCAATTCTCAAACGTAAGATACTTAACGTAAATGATCTACAGGAAAAAAACCACTAGAAAATACACCACTGTTCTAGCAATATACAAAATAATCCTGATCACAAGAATACCGGCAAGAAATGTGAACCACAATGGCATTCAAATAATCCCAGCTAAAAAACCGCTGACAACGGAAACACGTCCTCTCAGGACGGCAGGCATCACGTCTAATGATTTGCGCCAAAAATTTCATATCCTCTTCCGTTCTGGCTCAACTAACCAAACCGGTTTTTTTATTCTAACAGCGTTGCCACTCTCCAACGTGGCCAACTTAATATTTCGGCGAATGTCTATCCTGTGACATCCACCTCCCCCCCCCCTTTTTAAGAAAGAAAACGAAGTTTTCTTCCACCGGAGGAGTCACGCCCTACCCCCTTCGGAGTATAGACGAACAGAATGCCGAGACGGCACCTCCTTATCTACCTAGAGAATGCCAAAGTTGTCGAACACCACTGTCGTTCATGCCTTCTCACTCAATGGACTAAATACAAAACAAACATGAACCAAACCCCCATGTACAGGCAGTCGTGAAAAATAACAACGACTGTCCTACTCTGGTCTCTCACACACAATGCATCTTATGTTTTAGTAATACCACCGCAAACACACATCAATAATAAGGCATCATGTCATCGTATAAACAATCCTTTTCCACACAATATAGACATAGGTATCTGGTAACATGATTCATACATAACTTCATACATATTGCCTTTATGGCATCAAGACATATACATCATATACCATAATACATCTTCATAAACATCATCTGTAATGATTATAATACATTTCTTACATCGACCATAATAAATACTCTCTTCAGATGTTCCTGTCCCACACCAACTTCATAACTTGGACAAGACATCCGCTACAATATTATGTACCCCCTGAATTGGTAGAATAATAAAGTTGAATTGCTGCAGCAATAATGCCCAGCGCGTCAATTTAGCACTGGTGGATTTAGCCGACTTCAAAAATAGCAGTGGTGAGTGATCTGTTTGGAGGAAAAAAATGCGCCCCCAACAGATATCGTGCCAACTTAGACACCGCCCAGACAATCGCAAGGCACTCCCTCTCAATAGTGAAGTATCTGGTTTTTGCTGGCAACAACTTCCGATAGACATATATTGTAAAGCATGACATATAAATTACAGAACAAGGCATAGTAAAGTATCAACATGATCCTTAAATATTACGAGACCATCATATTCCATAGGTCTCTGATAACTGCACGCCAGGCCTGCCTACAGTGCACCTGCCTGCAGTGTACCTGCCCACAGCGTGCCTGTATGGCATCATGCCACATTAATACAAAATACGACATCGCATAATACAGCATAACTATGCATTGTACAGCATTTCCTAACCTGTACAAGTCTACAAAATACACATATTCATATCAACATCGAACTGGGCGTGGGTCAGACTCTAAGGTTCGGTTCGCATCAACCGAAACACCTTACCAAACACGACCCCGCACTCTAACTCTATCTATTTCTGGACTATTAGCAGATGGTTTTGAAGCAACGACAAATGCTTCTGCCTAACTGCATCACGCGCACCCCAACTGTTCGCAAAAGTCACTCGTGCTATTTTGGTCTTGTCAAGCAACAACAGAACCTCCACAAATCTAACCGGAGCAACCTCATCAAACACTCTTCTGAGTGTGCGCCAACTCGCACTCAGGGGGACGTTACGCACCCAAACTGTGCGATCACTAGCTATCGGACCCTTGTATAAGTTCCTACTGCTTCTAATAATATCATTTAGTACTTGCCGCGAATCGCGTCTACGATGTACCTTCTGGTCATCCCCCTTGGGAGTTTGGAGATGCTGAACCTCTGCTCCAGCCACACCCACGGCACTATGCACTCCACGGACATTGCCGACGATTAAATCGGCAATCGGATCCTCAAGAACGAACGCGTTTATTCTACCCGATAGGAACGGAGTGTCTACATTAATATTCGCCTGGGGGTAAGACTCCACTTTGCCCCCGAACGTGGTGCATTTTACAGTTTTGCCTGTAAGGCAGGAGTCGTCGATACACGACCGACGCACCCCAATTGTGGTGCAACCAGTGTCCCGCAACACCCGGACTGGTCTTTTCTCCACCTTGCCTTCGTGGAGAATCACCTTACCAGTCTCATGGACTGCCGATATGCATGGTGCCGCATGCCAGCATTGAAGCACTACCCTCTCGTTCGCGTGAAACAGAGGGCGACACCCGGCACAGTCCTCACTATTAATTGTGTCCAACACAAACGCGGAATTCGCGTGTTCAATCGGGGTGGGACACCTATCTGCACAATGATTATTGCGACCACAAATGGAACACATGCGCTCCTTCTTCTTCTCATCGCGTGCACCTTTGCTGGAGCCTTTCGATAACGAAGACCCCGCATCAGAGTCAGAAGATCGACTTTCTGAGGAACCACTTCTCTGCTTGTGATGTTTGGTTTTATACCAAAACCGGTCTTCGTCCCGAGAATCCTCAAAACGTACTTGTTTACGCGCTTGGCGGTCCTCTCCGTCGCTATTACTTTTAAATTGTCGGTTCTGGCAACTCGGCCGACCGTTCTTATGAGAACGGAAATTTCCATAGCTACCTCTACGCGGCTGATAGGGACTGGAGGGCCTCTCATACTTCTGTTCTTGGCCTCTGTCTGACTGATTTCGCCAAGAATGGCGCTGAACTTTGCCGACACTGGCAACTAAGTCTTCTGACAGACCAGACTTCTGAATGGGTTTGCCCGGATGGGCGAGGACATAATGGTGCCCCAGATGGGCCATGGACTCGATGTCCTTCGGTTGGCGTTCCTGAAAAAACGCTACCAACTCACTAGAACACGAGGACAACACCTTGTCTCGCAGCATCAAGTCTAGCAAGCCATTATAGTCCTTAGAAATTCCCTCCATTTCGATCCATCTATTGAGCAGGAGCTTTATCTTTGAGATAAAGTCCTCGAAGTCCTGGTCTGCGCTTGGCATCGCGTTTTTAAAACGCGTCCGGTAGCCGTCGGCAGTCAGATGGAACTTCCGGAGCAACCTTTCCTTAACTTTGTCGTAATCAGCCCTTTCCTCTAGAGGGAGGCTATAGAAAGTCTCCATCGCAGGCCCCACTAGCAGCGTCGATAACAGAGATGGCCACTGATCTCTGTCAGCCTTATAGGCCACACATTCGGCCTCAAATCTTTCAAGGAAGAAATCTAAGCTATCAATTTTATCATTAAAATTCGGCAGACGCAGCCTAAAAGGACGATGAGCCCCTCCAGGAGTCGATTTTTGACCACTCGCACCCACTTCCAACTTCTTCAATTGTATTTCCTTATCCATCCTCATTCTTTCTAATTCTAACTCTAACTCTCTCTCTCTCTCTCTCTATCTGTCTCTCTCTCTCTTCTTTTCTTGCAATTCTCGCTCTATCCTCTTTTCTTCCAATTCTCTATCTTCCCTCATCTTCTTTTCTTGCAATTCTTTATCTTCTTTCATCTTCTTTTCTTGCAATTCTTTATCTTCTCTCATCTTCTTTTCTTGCAATTCGAACTCTTTCTGTTTCCACTCGTTTTCTTCTTTCATCTTCCTTTCTTATAACTCGAATTCTCTTCTTTTTATCTCTAGCTGTTCAGCTCGAGCATCTCTTAAGGCATTCTGGTTCTCAACTGAATAAAATTCAGCTTTCGCATAGTCATTTAATTCTTTGCCAGAGTACCCACATTCTTTCCCAATCTGAATGAAAGCTTGTAGGTCCATGGTGTACACTTAGAATGCTCACTATTATCTCTGGCTATAGATTTTGCTATATAAGTACTCAGTCGTATATATTTCACTTATATCACAAGATAACTCTCTGCTTGCAAAATATGCAGTAAAACAGTAAATATTGATATCAGTACTCCAATATACACATATATATTTATGTATGTAAGTAAATAACACCTCACCTCTCACTGTATACACATCATCAACCTTTATCTCTTGCAGTATATAGTTTTACTTTGCCACTTGGCTACTGTCTTATCACTGTGAAACTTTGATCTAACTGACCACTTAGTCTCTGAGATACACTCAAACAAACTTACAATAGTCGACAGTTGTATAATAACAGCTAATGAAACGAGCCCCTAGCTGTCAGAACACACACAAGACTACTTGTGCTGTCGGATCAAACCCTATTTGTACTGTGAATTTAGCAGGTTAACACATGGCAAATCTCTATAGACTTAGGCACACTGTCTACAGGTATGACCACAGCACACAATAGCTGACAATTAAATAACCAATAACACCTGGAACAGGTAAGGACCCTTTAATAAATATTGTACTCACACAAAAACCGCACACGGCTAGCAATACACATGAAATAACAATGCAATGGAAATGCCAATCTACTTGCCATAATCAACAGCTCAATATAACAGTACATAATCACCGACATATTCTATCCAGTGAATCAAATATGACTTTCACTCACCGGTTAAGCCATGTACTGTAGTAAAGCAATGCTCAAACGTAAGATACTTAACGTAAATGATCTACAGGAAAAAACAAACCACTAGAAAATACACCACTGTTCTAGCGATATACAAAATAATCCTGATAACAAGAATACCGGCAAGAAATGTGAACCACAATGGCATTCAAATAATCCCAGCTAAAAAACCGCTGACAACGGAAACACGTCCTCTCAGGACGGCAGGCATCACGTCTAATGATTTGCGCCAAAAATTTCATATCCTCTTCCGTTCTGGCTCAACTAACCAAACCGGTTTTTTATTCTAACAGCGTTGTTACTCTGCAACGTGACCAACTTAATATTTCGGCGAATGTCTATCCTGTGACATCGACCAAAAACAACTTGGCGGAAGATTGTGGAGGATGAGATGCAAAGAATGAACCAGAGTTGGGGCACTGTACGAAGGATGGCCTTCGACCGAGCAAAGTGGAATCAATTTGTTGTTGCCCTACAAGACGCCACCAGGCGTAATAGTCACTGACTGATTTGACGGTCGGCGGCTAAAGATCAAAGAAGAGAAGAAGAAGATTTAATGCTGTCCATGAAACTGTGTACGTTTTGCACAGTATGTCGCTTTAGTGGTACTTGTGAAATCGTACAAGTTTATTATAAAGTTAGTTGCTTATCCTTTACAAGACGTGGCAATCAATCCCAGCTTTTATTGGCTGTTTGTGATTTTTCTATGCAATTTTTTCATTCAGTAGTTTGCCATTGCCAAAAGTTTATTATAGAACTTGCAATAACCCGTCAAAATTGACAGGTTTTTAATTACAGCCATCTTATCATTTTGATCCATAATAATAAGTCTGCAATACTTTAAATTAAAATTTTGTATTTAGGAAACAATCAAAACTTACATTTTAAGGCTATTTTTTAAGATTATGATGAGTTAAATCCGTTTCCCGAATGAAATTGGACAGAAGAGTATCTTGATTGTATGTTGATTTAATCTGCATCGCCGCACCTTCCTGTCTCCAGTTCATGAACCGTTTATCAATTGTGTTGTTGGCTTCTTTCCATAATCAAACTGTTCATGCACACCGTCATTTGCGCTCTTTTCTATGTTCGGGAAAGTTCACATAAGGGAAACAATACAATTATTGTCTAACTTTCAACCACAGTAGCACCCCTTATCTGTGGTTGAAAGTTAATGTACTCTCTCGAAAATAGAAAAGTGCGCAAATGACGGTGTGCGTGATGTGACCGACCGACCGACGTACTTAGAGCGGGAATTATGGTATTGGATTGGACTCTAGTACTGTTCGCTAAATCGTACACACTTTTGAATAGGGTACCGTTTTAGTGCTGTCAGCAAAATCGCGCAAGTTCGGTAAAGTGTAGCGTGATAGTGGTGTCCGCTAAACAGCGAAAGTTTCGTATATTGTTTTTTTTTTTAAAATAAAGTTTTGCCTCGTTTTGGCAAGGCGCGTCCCGTTCAACCTAGTCGGTTATATTAGGGCGCATGTCCAAATATTAAAAAAACCCTTAGGTCTGAACGTTAATAACTAGTGTTTCGCTTTAGTTCTAACTACAAAGTCGCCCAGCATTAGAATAATGTGTAATTTTTGTAGTGCTGTCCGCGAAACTACGCAAATTATAGTGCGTTTCAAAAAGATCGGTTGACGATTGACTTCAAATATCTCCATATTCCTTGCACTGATAAACATGATTTTTTGCATATAGTCTTATATTTTCAATGTCCCAAAGTTTTTATAAAATTCAATGTTGCAGGTAGTGTTCTTTTCTTGCAACGGCTAATTCCTTTGATCTTTTTTAACGAAGTAATAATTTTGTCGTGGAAGAAAATAATTTACCGTAAATGAAGGAAGTTGCACATTTTCGGCATAGGCGTCTATACAATTCGAATGTTAGAGGGGTTTGTTAACTGATTACTTAAACCCAAAGCGTGAATAGTTCTCTTTTAAGGATTTGAGAGACCCCGATACAGTTTACCATGCTTAGCCTCTCTGCAGAAATAATTATACATCTTCACTGCATTGTATGCAGTGTAAGGAACTTGACTTTCATACCCATTGTATTACAGACCTAGAATACCGCAAGATACGCCTATGAACGGTAACTGAACACACCGGAAGGTTCAATGTAATGTTCAAATCAGTGCGGTAGTGAGCTGAAACACGGGGAAAATTACGTGAAATACGATCAAGATGTGAAACCGAAATAGCTCACAAATATGAAGGGGTAAGCCCTGTCAATACACGGTTGGACTAGGAGGTGGTCGATTTTGTACACTTTAAATAAAGAAAATTTAAAACCATAAGTTTGTTAACGAGGAAAAAAATGTCCCCCTCGGGACATAGCGATCATTAGGTCATATGCAAAATTGCAACAATTACGATCAAGTGGTTGCAGAGATATTGAATATTAAACAGCGGCAAACATTGTGAAACGCACTATAGGTGTGGAATTTCAATTTGTGCAATGGTGCAGAATCGGTAAACAGCTTGATGATCTGGATTTTGCAGATGACGTGGCTCTTCTGTCCCATAACCATAATCAGATGCAAGACAAAATGAAAATTCTCGATGAGAGGTCACAACAAGTGGGCCTGAAAATACACAAGGAAAAGACAAAGATTATGAGAATAAATGCAAGAAATGATCACAAGATTGAACTTGAAGAAACACCACTAAAAGATGTAGAATTGTACACATATCTTGGTAGTAATATAGACAAAGTTGGAGGGACAGTCAATGGTATCAACATAAGAATACAAAAATCAAGAAGCGCTTTCATTGTATTGGGAAACATATGGAGAACAAAAGAAATCAAATCCAACACGAAAATAAGAATCTTCAACTCAAATGTCAAGTCAGTCCTAGTGTACGGCTCTGAGACATGGAGAGCAACAAAAACATCAACTAAAAAGCTAGACTTTTATAAACGGGTGCTTGCGTAGAATAGAAGGACTGAAATGGTATGACAAAGTCACAAATGTGGAATTGATGACAAGAACCAGACAAGTGCCAGTGGAACAAGAGTTGAGAAGAAGACGCTGGCGATGGATAGAACACACATTGAGGAAACCTGTTGATATCATTACAAGACAGTCCTTGTTCTGGAATCCACAGGGAGAGAGAAGCAAAGGTATACCAAAAAACATATGAAGAAGAGAACTAGATACAGAGGTGAAAATGATGAGGAAAACAGGAAAGAACTTGAGTGGATGGCACGGGACTGGAAGACTTGGCATTTGTTTGTTGAAGGCCTGTGCTCCTCGGGGAGCTAAAGGGTATTGATTGATTGATTATAGCTTCAGAACTATCCGCGACAGCGGGCAAGTCTAATGAAGTACCACACGAGAGCTGTCTGCTAAAAAGAGGAAGTCTTGAATCACTTTAAAAAAAAGGTCGGGGGAATTCTGCACAATTCTTTTGAACATTCAGTATCATTTTATAGGGAAAAAAATCCCCCGTTTTGGAAATAAACCGGCTGTTGAGTAGACAGTTAATACTGCCATGTTTACTTATCGGTTAAAGGAAAGGGAAATTCTTAATACATTTTTACAAAGACTAGCACGACCTGAGTTTCACATAACTAGTAAAGCGTTCAACCAAATATCGTGTTCTCTCGAACAACGTGGTTACGGAACGAAGGAAGGAAGGTAGACACGTATTGTCCACAAAACATGAGAGATGTTCGTGATAGCTATAGTCCAGAGCTTCTCAGCCTTTTAAAGGTGGCCAGCCCCGTTATAGCAACATAAAGAATCTCGCACCCCAGTATCTTCTAGCTCGCAAAGTGTGAGAACTGCGGAAAAAGACAAAAGTATGTCTTTTTCATTATCATCAGCTTCCAGGGTGTATAGGCTTTCAATAAACTTACGTCAGGTTTTCGTGTCACGTGCCATCATCTCAAGATCTGTCCATGTTTTCTTCATCCCCTTCATATCTATCTCCAGTTCTGTTTGGTAGTGCTGTCAACAGGTTTCCTCAGTCTGTGTCCTATCCACCTAGAACAAGAAATGAGAAGAAGTCGCTGGAGACGGATAGGACACACACTTAGGAAACCTTTTGATAGTATTACCAGGCAGTCCTTGTCCAGGGATCCCCAGGAGACTAAATAACATACAGCTCTAATGGGTGCCTCCGAAATCGGCGAGTATCTGCCTGAAAGGCGAGGGACACCTGTCTCTGTGCAAGAAAAAAAGGGATACTCACGTAAAATCAGTCTCAAGTTAGACATAATAACCTGAGATTACGCCTCGAGTAATAGCGGGCGTACGAAAAAACAAAAAAAACACACACACAGAGAAGAGAACTGGAAACAAGAACCAGTCTTGTCAACAGTTCCACAAAAGTAACCTTGCCATACCACTTCAATCCTTCTATTCTAAACAAGCAGCCGTTGATGAAAGTCTGTAGCTTTTGGTTGCTGTTTTTGTTGTATTCCATTTATCAGAGGTACACAATAGGACTAACGACATTTGAGTTGACGATTCTGATTTTTGTGCTTTACGAGATATCATTTTATCTCCATATATTTCCCAATTCAATGGAAGCTCATCTAACCTTATCCTGTACAAGTTATGGATGTAAAAATGTGTTCGAGATTGTACCCCACCTTCTATTAACCAATAAAACTGATCATAAATATGAATTTGTCCGCAAGAAATAATCCTCGATGGAACTACAACCGAGCTGACTGGGACAAGTTTACAATGTTGACAGACAGGTTTTGTGAGACCATTAACACACGGCACAGCAATATAAAAACTATAGTTGAAAGCCTTAACAAAGCCAAACTTCAAGCAGCCACTGAATCCATTCCCAGAGGTATAAGAAAAGATTACAAACCTTACTGGACTGAAGAACTTCAAAGACTTGAAGATGAAGTAACAGAATTCAGAAACACAGCAGAGACAGAACAAACAATTGAAAGCAAACATCTTACTCAAAGCCACCACTGCAAAATACCGAAGAACATTAAATAAAACAACAAGAGACTGCTGGAAAGAAAAAAAATCAGGAAATCTGAACTTAGATAATGATGACAATAAGCTATGGAAACTAGCTACAACCTTGAACAACTAAGGATCTCATTACAAACAAATCGCACTCAAACAAGGTGACAGTATGCTCACAGGCAAAAAAGCTGCAAATGCATTTATAGAACTCTTTACTGGAGCAAATCACATTGATGTCCCTGCTGACAGGAAGAAAATCATCACAGATAAACAGTTAATTCATGACAACACAAAGATTGCACCAGAAGAGCATATGATGACAAATTTGACAATGGTAGAAATGGAAGAGGCAATAAGGTCACTAAAGAAAAATAAGTCACCGGGAAAAGATGGAATAACCAATGAAATGTTAATAGGTCTGGGCACAAAGGCAAAAAAGAAGCTTCTGGTAGTCTTAAACTACAGCTGCAAAAGAGGAATTGTTCCACAGGCATGGAAGGAAGCGATACCAAAGAAAGACAAAGACCTGAAAGAAGCAAATGGCCACAGACCAATCAGCGAACTAAACTGTGTAGGAATACTGATGGAGCGCATGATTAACACCAGACTGATGTGGCACCTGGACAAAAATAACACCTCTTAACCTTTCAACAAGCAGGATTCAGACAACACAGATCCACTGAAGATCAGACCACATATATAGCTCAGGAAATCGAAGATGCATTCCAAGAGGAAAAAAACATACGCTGGTGGTTTGGGTAGATTTAGAAAAAGCTTTTGATAAAGTATGGAAAGAGGGATTGAAAGTCAAACTGCACAGAAGTGGTGTGTGTGGGCGAATGTACTACTGGACTGGCCACCACCTTGAGAATAGAACCGCAAGAATAAAGCTGCAAGGAAGGACAAATACGAAGTTTATATTAGAGCAGGGGGTCCCCCAACGGACTACTGCATTCTTTGAAAACATTCAAGTACACGTCTGTGAGTGTACGAAGAAGAGGAAGTGCCCGATATTTGAGTTAAGTCATTCATTATTGTATTTCTACTTTATGTTATCCTATCTGGTGACTAGCTCCCTAAACGTTGTTGCTGCGCGTGTTCACATGCATGCATGTCATTGTGCCAGTAAGTAAGTACAGTGCATTAGGTTTTCATCAATAGTGTAACTTCATTTTTCATACAGCTCACTCGGGCTACGAAACTGTTTGTTTCTTGAGCCTTTTCATTTGCAGTAGCTTTATCTTTCTTGTTTGCCTTGTGAAGTAAAAAGTCGTTGAAAGTAATCCATACGTATATTTGACAAGTGGCCGTGTATAGCAGTGAATTGTTGAATTAGACTGGACTACGTTATTGATTACCAGCACACAATGGACAAAAGAACTGGGTGAGTTTCGTCTCCAGCCCATGTAATCCCATTACCACGAAACTGTCATTGTAAAGGCCAATTTATTTTTTAATTGTCAGTCAATTCACTTTCTAATTTACTTGTGAATGAATTAAAAAAAAAATTAGTTTTCACTATTCTCTTCCTGTCGCGACATCTTTTCAAATCATCATCTTCAAAATACATAATTTCCGCCTTTAGTACTTGGTCGATCGGCAGTTTGGTCGGTCGGTCTGTAACATTTTGCACACCGTCATTTGTGCACTTTTTTCTATTTTCGAGAGAGAGTACATTAACTTTCAACCACAGCTAAGGGGGTGCAACTGTGGTTGAAAGTTAGACAATAATTGTATGGTTTCCCCTTATATGTTCTCTCGCGAAAATAGACCCAAAAAATGCGCAAATGAAGGTGTGCATGAACAATTTGATTATGGAAAGAAGCCAACAACCCGATTGATAAATAGTACATGAACTGGAGTTTCGTCAAACTTCAAACGTTGTTCTCAGAGGCAGTAAGTCGACCAAGGCGTCTGAGAGGCGGTAAGTCGACCAGGGCAAGATTTTAAAAGATGCGAGAACAATTACGAGACATGTTGTCATAAAATAAATGTTAGTTATTTAGTCAATATACGGCCCATTAGATCATTATCACTGCTCCACATGTCATTTAGGTAAGGTTACTCCATGTCCTCATATTTAATACATCAATATAATTTTCACTACAAGTATCTAATGACGGTCGCCTGCAATGAAATGACCACATTAGTGATAGTACCGTCTGTAATACATGCAACAGAAACAACACACTATAATTAATAACCTGTCAACGTTGACGGGTTATTGCAAGTACTTTCATATATTTTGATCTTCAACAACCTCACGACAAATATTGTTTTGTAGATGCTTGTCAAAATAATTAAGTAATAATCAGTGTTAACACAATGTTTTACATGTAAATGTGTTTAACAATAAAATTAATAGTATAACTAGGGTGGCCGTAGTGCAGCTTGCTAGCTTGCCTGCATTATGGTTGTCGCTACGTGCAGCAAATTATATATAAACGAGTAAGTCACCCAGCACATTATGGCGTTGTACTATTTCCGCTGGATATATGATAAAGGCACTAAATTCTCCTACGGTCATTTATGTCATTTCCTTTTTCCTTTAGAAGTAAATCAATGACACGCAAAGAGTGTCTCGAAAGTATAGAAGCTCTATATTTGATATGCAATGATGCTTCTCTGGATAAATATAAGATGGAGATACTCATTTACGCCTGTGCGCAATTCATTGCGCGATGAACTCTGCTTATTATAAATGAGAAAACTCCAGAAATATTGTCAAACAAATACAGGGATGGATATTTCTAAGACACATTCCATGAAACATTTGAAAGAAATGCGCGTTAGGCCAGTAGGCGTTGTAGTAAAATGCACCGTTTTTAACCCTCCCTCTCAAATTAAAATGATAATACGGTATTTGAATTTTGTTCCAATACGCCAAGATAGCTACCATTGCCCTACCCTACTCATATTTTTCAAAAGTCCAATTCTAGTGACGTAAAGTTACCGTTTATAAACCGCTACTATAAAAATTTGAAAATTGTCAAGGACGATAAAATCTAATGCAAAATATTGGACACTCCTTGAATTTTTTTTAACTAACGTATTCTAAGAATCTATTATTAGTTACAACATGCGACAGTTGCCGTTAGACGTCGTTTTTTCAGAACGTCGCATTTTCAAAAACGCCAACGAGAGGTATGCGATTTGAAACTATTAACGCACGCGAGGGTACCCATCCCCGATTACAAAAGGCTTTTTCGTTGCTCCGTACTAATTTTTAAATATAACATCAAACAGTTTTGGAAGACGGCCAACACGTGTTTCTTTGACAAAAAGACGGGAGACAGATAGAGAGAGAGGGGGTTAGTAGGGAAAAAGTCAAAACCCACTTGGATATTGATGCGTGATGCCATATGATGATGGATGGTATCCGCATGTCTGGTTTTGTGTAGTGTGTAGATGTGTTCAGTCAAAACAATGTTCATACAACAATAACAGGGCAATCCACATAGGACGTCAGTAAACTCACGACGTATAAAGTCAATGAGTCTTGAAACAGCCGTTGACGTTTTTCTTCATTATTTATTGTGGACGCCACAGTGACAAAATGGTTACGCAAATGTGTAGGCACATCAAACAGTCATTATCACAGCAACATTCAATACAGCAATAGACGGTAGACAGCATTACAATGATGAGTCAGATGCATGTTATATTTCATAGTGCTGTAAATGTAGTCAGGTGGAAAACTCCATCCTTTTCTATAACAGCCAGGAGATAACCAGATGTATGAGATCAGTTCACTCTCCTTAGTTTGACTTCAGCAAGACAGACACGTCTGCCGAAGTATAAATAATGTCCTCAAAAATATCCTCTAGATAATCAAGGTTTTCCAAACCTAGTTCATTTAACAAAGTAGCAAGTAATGGTCCTTGGTACATGCATCAACCGATGCAGTACAATGCAGCGACATGTGAGCTGGGAAAGAACATCTCGTGACGACGACTTTCGGAGACAGGCTATGAATCGAAATCGCTCACGACCCAAAATCGATAGAGTTAATGAAAAAGTCAATTTACCTTGCTTTCATGAAATACACAGAAATATCACGCCTCCCGGCATGTGCAAATACACTAGAGGTATTATCCCGAATAAACGAAATATCCATAAGAGGACTACACATCCCTGACAGAACAAAAAATAGCGGAGATCCCCTCTTCAACGAGGCATCTCTTTCGCCATTCCAAATCGCTCACTCCACTAGTCGTGGGCGGAAACCGATCGACCAACAAGCAAGACAAGTCATGCGCAGTCCAGCGCAAAATGACCACAGCTCAAACTTAACTGCATTCGATACCAACGCGAGAAGACAAATGCTTACCGAGAAAAGTGACTATAAATTTCAAGCAGTTGTTGCCCTTGCGTTATAAAACAGATATTGAAATAAAACGATGTTGCGAGAATTTATCACGCAACATATCACCACCTCCTCCCGATAAAAAAAAAATGTGGAACATATTTTTTTTTTCCAATATCAAAGAGCATGCGATAAGCGGCTCAAAACGCACGAATTATGCGCTGATAATTAACTAAATTGCCAAACAATAGGCTAATTATAGAGTGTCTGGTGAGGATATACCTCAACAGAAAAATAAATATGTCTCAAAAAATATTCACATCGGGGAGGTGTCACCAACACACATCACGTTAGCATGTAAACACAATATACGTATGCAAGTTACTATAATCATCATTAAACAGCATACTCTAATATTGTCTTTAAAAATGGATGTACAAATCTGATAGGAAAATTTAAATAGTACATTCTTTGACATGTAATGACATAAGTACATAGTAAAGTTAAACTACATGACGATCCAGGATATATGCTCTGGTATTCCGAGGGTAAGTACACAATCTAGAACTCGTCATGCTTGAAACTAGTAAGGTAAGTCCTCAGCTCAACAATGACATTCTGAGAAAGTACAAGCAATATAATGCTAATTAATAACTAATATGCTTCATAAGGTACAATACATTATTAATAATTGTGGCTGTTTAGTAAACTAACGGCCCTTATATTAACTACTCAGTCCTCCTCTATCATCTTAAAAAACGAACAGAAGAAGATGACAACAAAGCACGATAGTGTGTACATATAAAGTGAGTACAGATGTGCTAATCTATTGTAGAAATATAGGTGTGTTATGACTCTGTAATATATGGAAATATAGGACAGAAGTATTAGTTGGAGTCATGTGGGCATCTAGACAAAATGTCAGCCATCACATTATCCGCACCACGGATAGCTCGTACCGTGAAGTGAAAAGGTTGAAGAGCTATAGCATATCGAGTGGATCTCGAACTCTTCAAATTCTTAGTCTGAATAGCTGTAAGAGCTTTCTGATCAGTCTCTAGAATGAAATGTGCGCCCAGGAGGAATCTTTGTAGTTTTAGAATTGACCAAACCATCGCTAACAACTCACGGTCTAAAACCGAGTAGTTCCTCTCTGCCGCATTTAGTTTTCTAGAAATGTACATAACAGGATGCAGAGTATTTGCATATTCTTGCATCAGTGCTGCTCCAATCCCAGTGGATGAAGCATCACTCCGAAGAACAAAAGTCCTATCAAGAGTAGGTAATCTTAAGATGGGAGGAGAAGAAAATATATTCTTGATTTGGTCTAGTGAAGATTGGCATTCTTCAGACCAACGGACCAGATTAGGCGAACCTTTCTTCAACAATGTTGATAGAGGTGCCATGATCGAAGATAAATTTGGAATAAATCTACCATAAAATTGAATTAAACCTAAGAGACTCCTAACTTGTTTCTTCGTTTTAGGAACAGAGATGTTCAGTATTTTGGAAGTATTGTGGTCTTCTGTCTTCAAGAGACCATGACCAACACGATGACCCAGGAAAGAGATTTCACCAAAACCAACAAAAGCTTTAGAAGGTTTTGCTGTCAAATTATTCTCACGTAGAGTGGACAGTAAGTCATATAACCCTAAATAGTGATCTTCCCAGGTATCACTGAAGAGACAGATGTCATCTAAGTATGCGATGACATCCGAACGATGTGACAGAATTCGACGCATCATGCGAACGAAAGTGGCAGGGGCGTTCATGAGACCAAAAGGCATAACATTCCATTGAAATAGACCCCTAGGTGTAGAAAAAGCAGTAAGAGGTTTGGCATGCTCTGCTAAAGGCACTTGCCAATAACCTTTAGACAAGTCAAGTTTAGTGAAGAATCTAGAATTAGAAAGTCTAATCAGTAGATCTTCTAACAAAGGCATCGGTTCAGCGTCGAACTTTGTGACCTGATTCAATTTGCGATAATCAACGCAAATTCGTATGTTCTTATCCTTCTTCCGGACAATAACCATGGAAGAAGAATATGGTGAAGTCGATGGTTCAATTATATTTAATTGAATCATTTCATCCAATTCCTTTTCCACTTGCGACTGAAAGTGTATAGGAATAGGATACGGCCTAACCCTAATTGGATTATTGTCGGTAAGAATTATGTCATGTTCTATGACATCTGTGTGTCCAGGAATGTCAGTGAGAACATCCTGAAATGTTTGTAACATCGACAAGTCTCGTCGATGTTCGTCACCAGAAAGATTAGGAGAAACAGAAACGTTTTTCCAAGATTCCGTGGAATGTAATGGAACCACTGGAAGGGGAAGGTTGACATCAGAGAAGGTAGCTTCCTCATCCTGAATGACAGACAGGGATGAATAATGACCGTGAGGTGCAGGAGCATCATCCGTTGCCTGGAAAATAGGCAGCAAATAGTCCGGACGTTCGTGAAATTCCGAAAGCATGTTTATGTGGAAAGTTTTATGCTTTCCATCAATATCGACCACATAGTCAACATCGGAAATCCGAGAGACTATTGCATACGGACCTTTCCATGCAATAAGAAGTCTATTTTCCCTACTGGGGAGTAGGACGAATGCTTTGTCACCTGGACAAAGTTGTCGTAGACATCTATTCTTGTTAGCAAACTGCCTTGCCTTCTCTTTAGCAATTTCTGATGAAGCAGTTGCTAGCTTACATGCCTCAATGATCTTTTGTCTAAGAGCAATGACATACTCATATGAGGATTGAGTTTCATTGCTAATATCATCGGCAGTGATGAGATCGTGTAATAAAGACATAGGGCCGCGTGGACGCGCGCCAAAGACAAGTTCGAAGGGAGAAAATCCTGTGTGTTCATTAGGGACTTCTCTATAGGCAAAGAGAGCCGCGGGTAAAACCCTGTCCCAATCTTGAGGATGATCTTCAGTTATCTTACCAAGCAAAGTCTTGAGCGTTCTATTCAGACGCTCAACTAACCCATTAGACATAGGATGGTAGATACTACTGAGAGATCGTTCAATATGTAAGGTAGACATTACCTGTGACATAGTGTCAGATATGAGTTGAGTGCCATGGTCTGACAATATTTCTCTGGGGAACCCCAAGCGAGAAAATATCAACCAAAGAGCATCTGCGATATCTGTAGTAGATATGCTCTTAAGAGGAATAGCCTCTGGCCAACGTGTGCACATATCGACACATGTAAGGATAAACTGATGTCCTCTGGCCGACTTGACCTTAAAAGGGCCAATAATATCTATGGCCATTTTCTGGAACGGCCGAATAGGAATGTCAGCAGCCTGGATAGGCGCAGCATGTCGTGGTCCTCTAGATTTGACCTCCTGACATACCTTGCATGATCGGCAGTAAATACGAATGTCCTTATTGACAAAAGGCCAAAAGAAAGCCGCAAGGACTCTCGACTTCGTACGGGAAAAAACCCATATGTCCAGCACATTGCGAGTCATGAGCATGTTGTAATATTTGCACTCTCATGCTCTTGGGAACAAGAATTTGCGAATGTGCCGACGTAGTCGAATCTTGTACCATACGTACAAGTACGCCGTTTCTCATTGCAATCCAAGATTTTCTATTTGTATCCTGATTCGGATCACCTTTCTTCGCAAGAACGAAGAATTTTTTTAAAGAAGGATCTTCTTCTTGCAATTTTATGAAAGAGTCACGAGTGATTACTAAGTGACTATCTTGGCTATCAACTTCATTATCACTATTCAGTGAAGTTTCGGGTGTTTGTAGAGCTTGTGCTCTTGTAACTACTGCATTTGTAGCTTGCATGTTATTATCTTCCCAAGCAGCAATCTGCTGTGGGGTACACTCCCTAACTCCGTGAATACGACCAATAATAAGGTCCGCAATAGGATTAGGTAAGAGACAAGCATGCACATCTCCAGTAAAGAAAGGAGTGGCAATGCGAATTACAGCAGTAGGATATTTTTCTAGAGTGCCGCCAAATGTGACACATTTAATAACCCTTCCTGTAGCACAAGATGGATCTACAAGCGATTGTCTAACACCAATAGTGGTGCATCCGGAATCGAAAAGTAGTGAGACCGGAGTATCATTAACAAGACCCTTATGTAGAATTAAAGAACCCCTCCCGTCATGCGCAACAGCAGCAGGAAGAGCGGGAAGTGGGTGACCACAACTCAAAGTAGTTATGGTACCCGGTTCGAATAAAGTACTGCATTGGGGGCATTTGTTTGCTCTCTCAAAGTCAAAAGCAGAACCAGTGACAGCGTCAAAGTTTTTACTATCAACAACATGATTACAGGCTCCCTCAGTTTCCTGTTGTACAGCATTAGCCTGCTGATATCTCTTTTTTTTGTGTTGAGATCTACCCCGACTATTATTACCTCTGAAGTTATCAGAGTTATTATTATCTCTGCAGTTATTATTGTCTCTATTGTAATTGTTATCCTGGTTCGAATTCCAGTTTCCACGATTACTATCATGTTCACATTGATGCGAACATCTATTTGTTTGGTTCTGAGGTCTTCGGCAGGAATAACCTCTATTACCATATCCTCTTTTGAAATGCCTATAATTATTAGGGTGATAGTAACGACCACTATCAGGTTGTCTCCAATTCTTCGACGAAGAATCACCATGAAATTGATTTCCATGATTTTGACAGAAATTACCGCTACTCTTTCTATCAAAATTTTGTTGGGATCTACGAGCAAAGTTTTGGCCATACGGAGCTGCCGAAGCAACTGGTAAACCTTCTTTCACCTTAGAGTTACCCATGGTTATGTGTGGGTGCGCAGTTACGTATTGGCAACAGAAATCTTCCATTTCTTTTATTGTTTTAGGTTTACGTTCATGAAGGAAAGCAAGGAAAGACTCATTGACAGACGACATGACTTTGTCTCTAAGTATTAAGTCCATAAGTCCTTCATAAGTTTTTTCCGTCTTAGATAGTTCAACCCATCGTGAGAAAGTAATGCGTATTCTTGCAATAAACTCGGAGAATTCAACTCCATTTTCAGGTAACATGTTTTTAAATTGTAGACGATAGCCGTCTTCATTAAGCTGATATTTCTTTAACAAAGCGGCCCTGACAACCTCATAATTGTTCTTGTCAGGTTCATCCACCATATTTAATATACTTAGAGCTTTACCTGTCAGTATCCCTGATAACTGATAAACATATTTTGCTTTGTCTATGTTATGAGCTGTACATGCTTGTTCAAATCTGTCCAGATAGAACATTATGTCATCACTGGAAGGACTAAATGTTGGTAACTTAATCTTAAAAGTATCATTATTAGCCTTACCAGAAGATGAACCCTTGTTTGAATCATTACCATTACTCATGCTCGTCAATTTCAATTTTTCCAACTCTAAAGCTAAGACCTTTTCTTCATGTTCCATTTTTGCTTTCTCTTTCCTCTCATCAGACTCTCTCTGTAATCTTCTTTCCTCAGCCTGAGCCTCTTTTTGAAGTCTTTCATTTTCAGCTTCTTTTTCAAGTCTTTTATTTTCAGCCTCTTTTTCAAGTCTTTTATTCTCAGCCTCTTTTTCAAGTCTTTTATTCTCAGCTTCTAGCTGTAGCTGGAGTTTTCTCTCCTCAGCTTCTGATTCCCTTTTTTGTTTTTCCATTTCCATTTGGAATCTTTTTTCATCCACCTGCATCTGCAGTTTCTTTTGTTCAGCTTCCATTGCTTTATCATATCGAGCAGTTGCAAATTCTTCTAACTTATCACCAGTCTTGCCAAGCAATTTACCCTGCTCAATAAAGTGCTCAAATGTAGACATGTTGTCTAACATATGAGTCCAAAACCTGAAATAATTAACTAATTTATTTCAAACCTAAGTGTAACAAGTCTTAATTAAGCACTTGTATATTCACATCACATTATATTATCCCAGTCTCTGTGGGAAACAAGTCTCCAATCAAAGAACTTGTATATGAAATATCAGCACTCAATTCTTGATCATAAGTGCACTTCTCATTAAATAGTGCACGACACTATTCATCATTCATTTATCATCAGTGTAGTAGTAACAGTGCATTAGCATAGCCCATTAACTAATTACCATAACTGTAAACAATGACTATGTAAACACATGCAGAATGTAAACATTGAAAATGTAAACAATACAAACAATGTAAACAATAACAATGTAAACAATAACAAAGATCAGCAACAATACAAAAACTTTCGCAGAAATCAACTAAAAATAAAGCAGAAATTAATGAAATATCACAAAAAATGTGACGATATCTGCGCTATAATTAAACAAAATACATGACACCACAGTGTATAAACAAAAATGTTGTATGAAACTAAATTATAGACAAGAGTAGGCTAACAAATACAAACAAATCAAAACAAAACTAAAGAATGCGAAATAATAACGAAAACAATATTAAAACATGTCATCACAGCTAACATAAATAGCAACAGAAGTCGCTTAGCAAATTCCAGTATCGGAAATTTGCAAACCTTACAGAAAACGCTCACAATAGACGACCTCTATGACGTGGCATAATCTAACGGAGACACCACCCAACCGAGAACCCGCTGAAATATAAACATATAAATATACGAATAACATATAAACATATAACATATAGAATGAGATGATACACAGAAGACTCAGCAGAAGTATAAGGGCACAGTTTACATACAAACAGGCCACTTAACTTATAGGCTTCCAATCGTCGAACAGCAGAAAAACGGATGTCAATCAACGTCCTAAAGAGCGAAGCTCCAACGATGATGGCACATCTGAACTGCTTCCACTGCTAACACGATGGTACAAGAGCTTCTGAAATACTGTGTGTTGAGTTGTTTCGGCACTTGACCTTCTAATCCAAAAGTAAGTTGATGGAAATCGGTACTTGGCCTTCTTCAGAAAACAACCCGTTTCAACCGGCACTTGACCTTCTCAAAAACGACAGCACTGGAACCTTGACAGCAGCAACTTGCTTGACTTGCGTAAAAGATAACAGCAGTCCGAGTTATCCGGCAATATGTAACAACGCCGGGTACTGTCAAATTCTTGTTTCCGTCAAAAGTTGAAATTTTGACTTTTACCGGGCAACGCCGAGTACTTTAAAAATTTTGAAGATGTTGACTGTATTGAAGAATGTTAATTTCTTGAAGGATGCTGATGAATTCTTGTTGAAAATGAAGTGGGTAAGGGACCCCGTGTTTGCTGGTACCAGAATCAAACCAGCTTATGGCCACCAAATGATGCGTGATGCCATATGATGATGGATGGTATCCGCATGTCTGGTTTTGTGTAGTGTGTAGATGTGTTCAGTCAAAACAATGTTCATACAACAATAACAGGGCAATCCACATAGGACGTCAGTAAACTCACGACGTATAAAGTCAATGAGTCTTGAAACAGCCGTTGACGTTTTTCTTCATTATTTATTGTGGACGCCACAGTGACAAAATGGTTACGCAAATGTGTAGGCACATCAAACAGTCATTATCACAGCAACATTCAATACAGCAATAGACGGTAGACAGCATTACAATGATGAGTCAGATGCATGTTATATTTCATAGTGCTGTAAATGTAGTCAGGTGGAAAACTCCATCCTTTTCTATAACAGCCAGGAGATAACCAGATGTATGAGATCAGTTCACTCTCCTTAGTTTGACTTCAGCAAGACAGACACGTCTGCCGAAGTATAAATAATGTCCTCAAAAATATCCTCTAGATAATCAAGGTTTTCCAAACCTAGTTCATTTAACAAAGTAGCAAGTAATGGTCCTTGGTACATGCATCAACCGATGCAGTACAATGCAGCGACATGTGAGCTGGGAAAGAACATCTCGTGACGACGACTTTCGGAGACAGGCTATGAATCGAAATCGCTCACGACCCAAAATCGATAGAGTTAATGAAAAAGTCAATTTACCTTGCTTTCATGAAATACACAGAAATATCACGCCTCCCGGCATGTGCAAATACACTAGAGGTATTATCCCGAATAAACGAAATATCCATAAGAGGACTACACATCCCTGACAGAACAAAAAATAGCGGAGATCCCCTCTTCAACGAGGCATCTCTTTCGCCATTCCAAATCGCTCACTCCACTAGTCGTGGGCGGAAACCGATCGACCAACAAGCAAGACAAGTCATGCGCAGTCCAGCGCAAAATGACCACAGCTCAAACTTAACTGCATTCGATACCAACGCGAGAATAAAGAAAGACAGAAAACGTAGATAATGTTATGCATTCTATAGAAGGATGAATAAAAAGGAAAAGACAGAATGGAATTAAAAGCAATAATGTTGTTTATTCAATACTATACTATTTCCCATTAAAACGTATCTAGACTTATAAATAAAGAGAAAAGTACAAAGATGAAAACTTAGATAAAGACGTAGATGAAAATCTACTGGATGGATAAAGGACATTAGTCCGATTAATAATCACTTTTCATCTTTTAGATAGCTTCAAAAGTGACTGAGTTATCGCATAAAATAAAATTTGCCAACACAGATATACGAACATACTGATATCCCAGCTCAATTTAAAAGTAACATTTTTCTAGTCGTTGCTTGGAAACAAGTCACATTGGCTTGCCTCATTTGATATACACTACTAGGAGGAGGGGAGAGGTATAACTTTGAAGTTTTGCCAGCGTAAGCGACACATAGTCTAAACAGTAATGTTAGAAGCAGATGGACGAACTTATTGATAAACGTACAAAAATGTTTGGGATTTTCAAAAATAAATGTTTGGGATTTTCAAAAAAGAGTCAAAGCGGTGTAGTTTAAACTGATTGGTTAATGTTAGGATAGACATAGGGAGAATAAAACTACCGCGTCTGCTATGCAGGGTGCCACTTGATAGAGATTTTTCATACAAGCAAGGTTTCAAGCAGAGCAAATAATTGCCGTTGCGTCTATAGAAGCAGCTATCTAAAAGTGACCATTAACAGCCTGTTAAACCTTAACATAGTGTGTGATTATTTCATTGATTGCGGTAAGATGAATAACCTTTTTAATACATTATTAGATGTAGAGGACAACCCAGATAGGGCGCCATAACATCGTATGTGTACGACATTTTGCCTTTGTGGAAGATTGCGACATACTAGGAGCAGAGGCATGTCTAAGCAGACATAGGAAGCAAATTAAACTAAATTTGAGTTGAATATTGTCATACATATTTTGACTGTAAGACCAGGAAGTCACTGGCAGGCCTATTGGTATATTAACTTTGAAGAAAAGAAAAGATTGTATTTCAGCTGAAGAAGAAGATGATGTATATTGACAGGGGCGTTGAGACTATGTGGAAAAGAAGATACCCACTGTTATGAAGAAGTCACAATAAAGTTAAAGACTGTAGCTAATTTAGTTAGCTATTTTATCTGATCACAATACTTGTTTAATGATGTTAAATTGGTAGTGGTGGAGATAGTCAACTGAAGACTTAGGGAGGCTTGTTCCTCTTGTTTCAGGGTTACATCACTCAGTTCAGGTTGGTCAGAAGTCGGAGCTGCAGAAGGTGAGGCAACCTACCGGTTGTTTCTTTATCAAAGCATACAAGTAATAGCCGACTCCAGAATACACGGCAGTGGATCGTGTGCATTTTCTCAAACCAGTCATCCAGGGTCTACACGGATTCTAAGATAAGCCTAAATCTTCAGGGCTTACATGCTAGCTCAAATATGTTTGATCTCCACCCTATTCAGTAACAGTTTGTGATATGATGTGAATACCAGTTTTTCCCAATAGTGACTCTTCAGATAACAGTAGTCTCCACCAGGGAATAAACGTGTATAAACATTAACATATTAAGAGATATATTGGACTAATGTCCTTCTTGTGTAGTAATTTGATATAAAACCATAATTTCATTTTAAGTTAAACATTCCTGTCCTAAAAAATTTGAGGGACAGGAAATTAAATTGTATATACATATATATCATAACTTTAAACCCAGTCTTGTTTATTCGATGTTAGTGAATTAAATTGTATTTGTTTAACGCATTTATCACTACATTTTCATTACCCTAGACATCAAGCCATTTAAATAACATCACAAACACTAGGTACCCAAAATAAATCGCAGAGTGAGATCGTAGGGTGGTAGCAGTCAGGTACCCTGAGAACATCATACTCAACTATTAGATTCAGGGACTTGCATAGCTGACCTCACTCTGTAGACACATAATAACTACTTTCCTTTAACATCAAACCCACCACAGGCGTTCAATTTAGTTTCCAAGCCGCAATGCGGTGCTTTCCCATAATTTCCCGAAAATGCGAATGAAAATAATGCAAGTTTGTGGGCATTGTTACATTTCATTTCCTTTACAAACGTGGCACTCAGACAATTAGAAAGTTTAATTTTTGCAGAATAATACTTAATAATATTTTTTAAAATAATTTCTATTTTTTGCATGAAGTTGATACTAAAAACGTTACTAGGATATGAGATACTAGTAACATTCAATTTTTGGAAGAATTTATTTTTATTGTTAATTGGTATATATGTTCCTCTTTAATCCTTAGCCCCTGACTGACAAATCAGTCAGTTCCCATCATGCTTAGTGGCGTCTTGTAGTGCAGCAATTAACTGTCCCCATTTCACTCGGTTGGTGGCCATGCTTCGTGCCATGCCCCAACTCTTGTTCATGCTTTCCATCTCAGCCTCCAATGTTGCAAAAAGTCATGCCTTTCGCCATCTGTCTTGTTTCTAGTTTGGCCACGCCCGCCTGTTTTTTTTTTACCGCTATCAATACAGCTATCCCGAGTTCTATGTCTTTCCTTCAAGAGGGGGCAGGCCAGGGGGTCTACCGGCTGTCAGATTACGTCACCACGTCAGCGCCTTGTCCCTGAAACACGGGGGGGGGGGGGGGGGGAACCGGTTTTGTAGTTCTATAAGAGAGAACGGGACGGTAATTGCAGAATAAAGGGGGAGGTAAGCGAATGCCAAGAGGCGTTAACCACGTTTGCCGACTTCAACCCGTTGTTCGTGTTCCAGGAGATGAGATTTGCTCACCGAGAGAAGGGACCTAAAGGCGCCGCTAGATAGCAGAACGAATGTGCGGTCGGCGAAAGCGTGAAAATAAACTTTCATTCAAGAATCGACCGCAGATTTCCCCAATTAACGGGCAGAGACGATAAATCTCGCATGTAGCTAACGATTTTTACCCATTTAATATATATACCCCCATCTCTAAAAATTCAGTTATCAGTAGCGCCAGAGATTTTGAAGAAAGTCCCTAGCTCGCATTATAAGCCTTAATACAATTTTGATCACTTATATATATACGTGGAGATATATTTATTTTTCTGTGCTGCGGTAATATTATATATATTAGAATTTTGAGTGATTTAATTGTTAACGTGTTTCCAGTATATTTCACTGGGTTCTTTTCTGTGCAAATTAAATAACGAATAGCAAATTTTACCCGCTGTAAGCGTAAATTTAATTACTCGCTATTTCCCAAGTAAGAGATGCTTTAAATTAATTAATAGACGCTAGGCGGTGTATAATTTAGAGAACGCAATTTATTCTATTTCATCATGTGTAAATTCTAAGTGACTAGTGTTCATATCTCGTGTTAAAAGCGATGAGATTAGCTTAACACTTGTGGGTTTTAAATTTAATTTAATAACGGAGTGCTTAACCGGTCATACCTAAAACGTGTGTTAGATTCATCATCATGTGACGTATTCTTTCCAGAACGTTGTCTCCATTACAGCTGCTCTGAACGCATCACGATTCTGGGCAAGTCGACCTGCATCAGCCAAAGACAAGTTCAGACTCTCTGTGATGTCCTCGGTCCACCGTCGTCTAGGTCGACCCCTTCCCTCTAGTATGTCCATGTACCTTTCTTTCGTGAGTTTTCCTGTGAAAACAATCAGTGGGTTCCATCTCTTGTTTTCCCCACCAAGATGAATTTCTAGACTATTATGTCTTTTTATATGACCGAAAAATTTCAGCTTCCTTATTGCGATGGTATTTAGGAGCCAATGTTCCTGTACATTTAGTGAGTGCAGTACTTCTCTGTTGGTCTTTTTTTCTGTCCAGGGTATTCTCAACATCCTTCTGTAGCATTTCATTTCGAATGATGTAATCTTTTTTGCAACTGTTTTATTGAGTGTCCAAGTCTCGCAGCCGTATGTTGCTACTGGGAATATACATGCTCTGATCAGTTGTAACTTTGTTTCTTTGCTTGTGCCTTGCCATAGGTTTTTCATCTGTATTAGCTTATGTGAAGCAATTGCAAGTCTTCTTTTAATTTACTCACTGCACTGTCGCACAGAGCTGTTAATGATTGATCCTAAGTATTCGAATTCATTGACACTTTCCAGTTCTTCGTTATCAATTTCAATTTCTGGTTTGGTCTTTACTTTGTCTGTTGTCAATACTTTGGTCTTCTTGGTGTTTAGGTATAGATTCTGGGCCTCGCTGTGTTTTTTGGTGGACAGAAGTAATTGTTCAAGTCCTTCTGGGTTGGTTGATATTAGGACTGTGTCGTCAGCATATCTGATTTCCGGGATCTGGTACCCGCCGATGTTAAATGAGTCAAACTCTGTGTGTTCTTGGTCATCTCTTACGTTTCTCATGATATTCTCGGCATAAATGTTAAACAGGTAAGGGGAAATGGTACAGCCTTGTCTTACTCCTTTCTGTACTTCAAACCATTCTGATGTTTCCCCCTCTATTCTTACGGCTGCCTGTTGTTCTTGGTACAGCAGTGCGATGAGTTGTATAAGGTGGTTTGGAAATCCCATATTTTTCATAATAGCCCATAACTGCTGATGTTGTACACAATCGAAAGCTTTTGTGTAATCAATGAAACAAGTATGTAGGTCAACGTTGAATTCTCTACACTTTTCTATGATGATCCTCATGTTGAATATATGATCCCTAGTGCCTCTACCTGGTCGAAAACCCGCCTGTACTTCATTTAGTGTTAGATTAGGATATTGATAATATTGTTAAAAACGTTTGTATTTTCTTCCAATATAATATAGGCTGATCAACCCTGCGATCTAGCGGTCTGAATAGCTCCAGAAACATTTTAAATATATTATCGGGTCTTAGATTTTGACCTGTGCGGTCCTCTTGTTCTTCCAGAGAGAGAGAGAGAGAGAGAGAGAGAGAGAGAGAGAGAGAGAGAGAGAGAGAGAGAGTTCCCACATATAAACTTTTAAGAATAAATCATAATTGGACAAGAAACTACCCAGATTGTTTACATCAAATATTATCAGCCTGTGGTGGCCAAATATCTATATAACACTTGTTCCAGAATACTGACTATCGTGGTTTTTCCTTTCTCGAGTGGATTTATCTAGAAAAGAATAATTGGGTCCATAACCGGCACTCAACCCAGAGAGAGAGAGAGAGAGAGAGAGAGAAAGAGAGAGAGATAAAAACAGATAGGAGATCCTTTCCTTATACTTATTGGGTTCTACCAGTCTACCCACCAGACATTTGTTTTCTTTAAATAGCGGGACTACTGTGTACGGTCTATTGTGAACACTTGATCGCGGTTTATAATTTCTACATGAACTACCTGACGTGTACCTTATCATAGCTTGAAAAACACTATATAAGCGGGCGTTCCCCATTAGGAAAATTAACATTTTTTTAGGAACTGGGGCTCACTTGGACAAGCACCATCCTGGACTATGTTACATATACACAATATCGCTTTGTGTGGATGTTTCAGAAAGCAATGGCAAACTACTGAATGTTCAAGAAAAATCACAAACAGAGATTAGGTAAAGTAAGTAACTTAAATGAATGTGGCCACAGACTGACAGATTGTACGAAAGAATAATGAATATTTCATAATTTCTATAAACACAGTACTCACAGCTGTCCTGTCTTGTTCGCTAATACTGTTATTTCTTTTTTCCAGGATAGATTAATTAGAGACTTTGTTCTTTGCTTTATCGTCTATTCCTATACTCTAGTATTACTCTATTGATCCTTTGGGTTAATTACCTCTGCTGGGATCTACTTTGGGGTTTTTCCTTTACAAGAGTGGAGGACCTATTGGGTTAATTGCATTTTCTTTTTATGTCTGTAAACCATATTTGATTGATGTAAATGCTTTTCTTGATGTTGTGATATTTCTAGTGAAACAATAAACATAATAAACCTTAATATATAGTGTTGGTCAAACCCCCGCCCTATATATATATATATGTTATCCATAGTTTGTTTTCACGTCTGTACGTATTTCTGTCACAAAATTGTGTGTACGTGAGTGTTGTGTAACTTGTACTTTGTACAAGGAGAGAGAGTGCGTCTAATTTAAATATTGTCGTGAGATAGGCTGGATTAGAGCAATTACTCAATCCAAGACTGTTCTTTCTCTTACCCTCTCACTCCCCTCGTGAAACTGAAACCTTTTCTTACACCTTTTTTCTCGCATAGCTATCACTATCACCTCTGCTCGAACGGGACCATAAATATCTCAGGCCTATCTTATCAAAAATTACGAGCAATGATGGTGTTACGCCTGAGTTTATACACATCGGTGCATTCCCTAAGCGAAGACATTGCTGTGCACGGATGAGGCGACACCAACACGCACCACTGGTGAAACCACACCATTGTAATTATTAGTGAAGTCAATTTTCAGTAAAATATTACGTAAACACGTCTGCTTAAGACTTGTAACGGTCTCTTTCGACTTTGTACTTCAAGGTGTTCGGACGCATGTGTGAGAGCTCCGATTGTGTGTAGATGTCCTCTGCTTGATTTACAGATTCATTGAAGAATATATTTCTGTGTGTGCCTGTGATGGCTGGATATTAAAGGGGAGTTAATTACGAGAATAAATGTCTCTTCGACGAGTTCGACATGCAGTTTAAATTGTGGACATCATGACTATTACTGACGGTACTTTTGCCTACCAGTCATTGTATTTGATCGCTCATTAATATGAAATCACATGCCAGCATATTGCATTAATATGGAGCTCATCGTCTGTCCAGTGTCAAATAAATGTATGAAAATTACTTCGAAGTGAACTTCACTCATTCGCGTTACATGTTGCAGAGTTCAAATGTTCCAGCTCTAACACCAATGATAATGCCAGTATGAGATAATATAAAACGTATGCAACAGATGGCATGCATGTTTGGTATATATAATCATATATAAACATGTTTTTGCAAAAATATATGAATGGCTGGTTCCAAAATTTCATTTTTGAAAAACAGTGTTTTCCGATAAAGATCGAGTTCTTGGACGTTCGGTATGTGCGAACAGCCAGCACAAGCAATGAAATCAATAGGCTACACAGAGAAAGTAGACCAGGAAACATTAAACGCGAACCACTTAACGGCAACTGAGCCGAACAATAACAAAACCATTTAAGACAGTACCGACGTGTGAAGTGTGTAAACTGGGTCAGAGTACAGCAATAGTGTCCTACTGATAAGAAAAAATGCGCCATTGAACGCAACTACGTTTAGAAACGCATGTGAAAAAATCAACACAAAAAACGAGTACCTAACTAGCTTAGCTGAACCATAGCCTCGTTTCGGTGAAATTTACTATTTAAGTTTGCCAAGTTGGATGAGTTAAAGTTTAGCGTTGGCCGTATGAAGCAGGCTTATATAGAATATCTGGCAAAGCTAGGCATTAACACATGTAATAAAATGACACCATTTAGCATCAGGACTTACAGTGTAAATAGTTTTTATATTAAACTATTTTATTCATAATTTGGCCTGTAATTCTGATCAGTTCAATCGCATGAGGTGGAAATCTGGGACAGGTATGTAAGCCAATGTATATATACATGTGTTAGAATCCATTGTTGTGTAATTTTTAGGATGAAGTAAAGCACAGTGGGCTTTCTTCTTTAATGTCATCACAGTAAGTCGCCAGCGTTGTTAGGGTCAGGATTAGGGTTTAGGGTTAGGTTTAGAATATCTAAACTAACACTTAGCCCCTTTTACTGCGTCTCTGAATTCTGTTTTTAAGGCTGTATTGAACATACGGCCCAATGTGATACATTTCAACCAATTTTTGTATTGTTTCATTGTTCAAAACTTTTTTATATTCCCAGACGCTATTTTAAAAAAAAATCAGTTTCTGGTAGTGAGCTATGTATTTTTTTCTTTGTTTTTTATTTTTCAAATAATTTGTATCTGCTGTCTAATACACGGGTCGGCAACCAGTCAGTCTTGATCTACCAGTATAACCCCTAGCATGATTTGATAGATCTCTAGGTGACGGAAGGAGGAGGGGGGAGAATTTTTTACCTACGTAAATTTCGGAATAGCCCTCTCCCACCTGCACTTAAATGTGCAGTGTCCCCACATTAATGGGTACTTTCACCGCATTCCCAGTAAAAATATAAATATTTAGTTTTAATTTACCACTTGTATGATGGCGGGATTGCAGAAAACAGTTCACGAAACAGATAAATGTTACACGTAGGGCTGGACTTATTCCAAATTCCAGATACTCTGAAAACTGAAAACAGACTAGATGTTGTCAAGGTAGATCATTTGAGGGCTCAGGGTTTCTAAAGTAGATCCCCACACATCGTAGGTTACCGACCGCTGGCCCAATGTCTGCCCGAGTATGATAGGGAGAATTGCAGGATTTTAGAATCTATAGGTATTGTCGTATTAATAGCAAGGTATTGCAAGTGCTTTCTTTCAAAAACTGCTGAACCTGTTTGAGATACCACAAAAGTTAACTGAACTAAAAAGACCTTGTGACGATCGACAGCATTAATCGTCGGGGGTTGATAAAATTCAAGACAGTACTTGCTGAGGTTGATACATTTCACAATAGTAGTATTTGGGGAATTGGTAAACTTCACGATATAGATGAGGGTGGTGGATAATCTTCACGACAACAGTTGTCGAGGATTGTTAAATATTGCGACAAGAGTTGTTTAGGGTTGGTAAACATCACAATTGTAGTGGTAGCTTGTAAACTTCACGACAATAATTGAAGTTGATAAACTTCACAATAATAGTGTTCAGGGATTGGTCAACTATATGATGTAGTTTTTAAGGATTTATAAACTTCACGACAATAGTTGTTGACGGTTGGTAAACTTTATGACAATAGTTGTTTATAGTTGGTAAATTTAACGACAATAGGTGTTAAGGGTCAATAAACTTCACGACGATAGTTGTTGAAGGTTAGTAAACTTCACGACGATAGTTGTTGAAGGTTGATAAGCTTCACGACAATAGTTTTTGAACATTGGGAAATTTCACGACAATAGCTATTGAGGAACAATGTTACTATCAGTATCAGGAAAAATACTAAGCAGGATCATCCTTGAGAGATTAAAAGAGTCCATAAATAAAAAACTGACAATTTGTGCAAAGAAGATACCTGTTTATATATCACTCGTTCGTCTGGCTTAAACAACACAGATGTCGATAAATGTGACTTAATCTAGTGCTGGCCATTAACCAAACAAGTCAATGTGGCTACAAAAATAGGTGAAGCAGTCAGGTCCGCCGGGTTTGTGACGAGGTGTGAGATAATCTTAGTCGATGAAAGCGTAAAAGTAGCATAAGCGGCAGGAGAGAAGGAAGCGATAGAATGGTCGAGTAACACTGACGGAGAGGAATGGAGAAAGGAAAATTAAGCGGAGGAAATATGACGCATTTCGTCAGAGAGAGGTCACAGAAAATAAGTCTTTTAATACACACGGAGAAAGCAAAGATAATGGGAATAAGTGCAGGAAACGATAACAGGATTGCACTTGAAGAAACGTCACTACAAGATGTAGAATCAGATACATATATTGGCATCAATATAGACTCTGGTGGAGGGAAAGAAAATTATATCAACAGAAGAACACAAATGGTCATAGGAGCTTTCTTTGAATTAGGAAATAAAAGGAGATCATAAGAAATTAAGTCCAACCCATAAATCAAAATCGATCGTCAGTTCACAAGTCATGTCAGTTCTATTGCATGGCTCTAGCGTAGACTGCTGGCAACTTGAACCACATAATTGTACCACAAACTGAGAGACAACAAGTATAACTTCTAAGTTTAAGGTCTTCTGCCGTGAGACTAAGGCGCGCTTCGCTTCCATTCCACCATTTCATCTTGCTACGAATTGCCGATAACAAAGTAGAAAATAACCGAAAGAGAGTGGTGGGTGAGAGGTGTGACATGATGCGATAAGAAAACCTTGAACGATGTAAACGAAAACAACGATAAAGAGCGGGTGAGAAAAAAGAAATGGAAGGGCATAGGAGAGAAAATGAGGAAGGTCACAGGAAAATGTAACGATCGGATATTTGACTTGGCACAGAATAAAAGAATGGAAGCAGTATGACAAGATCACTAATGTGGAACTGAAGACAAGAACCAGACAAGTACCAGTAGCACAATAGATGAGAAGAAGACACTGGAGATGGATGGGACATACATTGAGGAAACCTGTTGATAGCATTACAAGGCAGTCCATGCTCTGGAATACCCAAGGTAAAAGAGGTGTGTAACCTCTTACCTGTTATGTTTCTTGTTCTCCGTGATTCAGGGCCATACAATAGGGCTCTTTGGTATTGTCCTGTAGAAATTCTGTAAAGTCATGTTCTTCTATCATATACTATCCATATCCCAGCTGTATTCTAGGAATTTCTTATCAAAAGGTGATTGTTATACCATAATCACGCATGGAGACATATCGAGAGTTATCCTTCTATGACCACGAGTTAAACGCACAATGCTATAGTATTCAGATGTGGATTTGAACCTGTGTCTGTGAAGCTAAATACACCCTAATTGACTTTTGAAATCATCCACACACTTCCAGGGATTCCCCCTGTGGTGAAACATGTCGAGAACCCAGCATTGCACACTAAGCTTGGAGGAGTCCCTTTATCCCCAGGCGAAACTGGTTTTACCTGGTTGGCTGTATGCAGGAGGATCTCACTATTGAATCATGATAGGCAGGGGGGGGGGGGGGGGGGGGTGAGAAGTGGCTCTGTGTAGGACGTGACAATTGCTATGCGCTTCCTACTCCTAGCAGATGTGATGATCATTTAAATGCAAGCCAAGCTGGAGAAACGGGAGCTCATGACTTCAACTCGACAGCTTTCGGAATGGCAGAAAAGCCACAGAAAAAGCCTAGATCTACAGTGAAGATAATACCAAGGAGTCTACAACTTTGTATTGGCTACAATAAAGCGAGAAGCTCAACAAGCCCTAGTTAAACAACAACAAAAACAGCAACAATATCGTGAACACTTGATACTTTCTTAGATGGAGATTTATAACATCTGTGGTTGGCAGAGTGGTTAGAGCGCTGGTCTCTCGCCTCAAAGGTGGCGGGTTCGATTCAAGGTATCGACACGCTTCAGTCTACCCAGCTATAAATGGGTTCTTGACTTTGCACTTCAGTTAAGCAAGGAAAAGACAGCGAGGACGAAAACTGGTCACCCCACCCTTTGATGCTGGACCTAGTACAGTGAAGTCTCTAACACTTCACTCCCCTACTACAATATCTGTAATGGGACCACCATCTGTTACTCCCGGATGCAATAAAAAAGCAGACTTGATTTTGCGTGACAAAAAAAACTGTTAACGCCATTAGCAGTAAACTAGGACAGTCGCGCGACATTTGCGGTAATTGAACGAACTCACGACTCGGTGACAATTGAAGCATTCAGTAATGCCTGACCTACAACACAGGTCTACGTGCAGACATAACCTTCCGGGATAAAGGTCAATATGACATATATCAATGGTGGAATGGCTATATAATAAAAAAAAATTATTTTGTTAAGTCGCATAGCAGATATTATCGTAGGGGAGTGAAATGTTAGAGACTTTACTATTATAAGGTTCAGCTTTTGTAGGTAGGATGAAGAGATCCTTTCGTCGTTGCCTCTGTCTGCTTAATTAACTCTTTGACTCCGGAACAACGCTCAGAGCGTTGGTCAGATTTGATTGCGTGCCAAAACAACTCTCTGAGCGTTGCCAAAACAACTCTCTGGGCGTTGTTTTTAGTCTATCATGAATTAAAATTACGGCACAGGGTGGAAAATATTTGCGGAGTCAAAGAGTTAAGAGCAGAGTCAGGTACTCATTTACAGGTGGGCAAACTGGGGAGTAGCACTACCACGGTTCGAATCCTGAGCGCCGTAACTTTCTCGCGAGACGAGAACGCTCTAACCCTTCTTTTCAATTTGACGCTAATGGCTATGTCATGCCGACATTTGAAAGTGGATAGCATGATCATTAAGACTAGGAGGAAGGAGCATTTTCCTAACATCATCGAGTGCTGGAGACCGACAGTTTGGCAAAGAAAGGTGACAAGCTACCTCAACCTGATACAAGTATAACTTTCGAAGAGGCAAAGAGTTTTATCAGAACCATATAAAGAAATAAATGGGAAACAGAGCATCCAGGACACACACAAAATGATGCATATTACCAGCTGAACAGAAAAGAACAAGTGGTAATCTTCAGACTCCGCCCGGAGCACAACAGATTGGGATACCATCTATTTAACAAGCTAAATATATGAACTACCGATGAGTGTTACTGTGGCACTTACAAAATGCTGAACATCTGCTTCAAAGATGCCCAACTTATGAGCTAGTGACACACTGATAAAATTCTGAACATCTGCTTCAAAGATGCCCAACTTATGAGCGACAAAGAAAACACATATAGCCGTCAACAGTATCATTCGTGGACAAAACTCTATGGAGATACAAATAGCCTTAAACTGACCACAGCTATCTTTTAAAACATTCAAGTAGATGTCTTCTTGTACGAAGAAGAACAAAAAAGGACAAAGACAAAGACGTTTTCTTACCACACGCCATTGTGTTGTTGTACTGTTATCTTAAAGCAGCCAGTTTGTATAACTATATTAAACAGTAAAGAATTGCCAGGGTGATAAAGTTGCAGTTTTAAGAACTTGTTCTAGTTTTTCATAACTTATCACACTTCATCACCCCCATGGCGCATAGGACTTCAGCAAACTCGTGCCAAGTCCTCCTGTCACGTGCCATCAGCTCAAGGTCTTTCAAAATTTTTCTCATCATTCCCATTCATGTTTCCAGTTATCGTCTCTGTGTGTGTTTTTTCATTCTACTTCTACCTCTCTCATCCTAGTGATTGAAGAACAAACATGGTAGTGCTATCAACAGGTTTCCTCATTGTGTGTTCTGTCCATCGCTATGTCGTCTTTTTCTCCTCTCTCGTTCCACTGGTAGTTGTGGGTGTCTATCTTCAGCTCAACAATGGTGACCCGGTGGCACTGAGTCAATCCTTGTATCGTATTAAGCTTTCACTGCATTGGGAAATATATGGAGATCAAAAGAAATCAAGTCCTACACATAAATCAGAATCTTGAGTTCAAACACCAGTCCTATTGTATGGCTCTGAAACATGGACAACAGCAACAATAACAAGCAAAGAGCTACAGACTTTCATAAATGGGTGCTTGCGTAGACTAGAAGGATTAAAGTGGTATGACAAGGTCAATAATGTGGAACTGGTGACAAGAACCAGACAAGTGTCACTGGAACAAGAGATGAGAATAGGACTCTGGAGATTATAGGACACACATTGAGGAAACCTGTTGATAGCATTACAAGGCAGTCCTTGTTCTGGAATCCCCAGGGTAGGAGCGGTAGAGAGAGAGACCAAGGAACTACCGATGAGTGTAAATGTGGCACTGATAAAATGCTGAACATCTGCTTCAAAGATGACCAACTTATGAGAAACTTCAAAGATGACCAACTTATAAGAAACTTCAAAGATGACCAACTTATGAGAAACTTCAAAGATGACCAACTTACGAGAAACTTCAAAGATGACCAACTTACGAGAAACTTCAAAGATGACCAACTTACGAGAAACTTCAAAGATGACCAACTTACGAGAAACTTCAAAGATGACCAACTTACGAGAAACTTCAAAGATGACCAACTTATGAGAAACTTCAAAGATGACCAACTTATGAGAAACAGAGAAAGAACGAAAGCCCGTCACCAGCACTTTCCTGGAAGAAAACTCTTCGGAGATACAAATAGCCTCACAAATTTTCTTTGAAAATGTTCAAGTAGATGTCTGAGAGTGTATGAAGAAGAAGAACCACTGAGTTTAACTACTGAACCTCAATATCCTCTTTTGGATTTATAAATCACATATCGGCAGTGGTTTTTGTAACATTATCATTTGCACGATAAGGTTGACACCCTGTCATGAAATATTCTAATCCACATATATAAATTATTAGGTAAATATGAAGCCTAACAAATAAAATTAATAAAGAGAAGAGCAATGGTAAAATAACAGTGCTGTCACAAAGAATGTACTCGAAATCCCCCTTGTTTTCTGCTTCGTCTGCAAATTGTAACGCTTTCACGTTGATAGTAAAAGCTTACTGTATTATAACCGCTTTCTTCAATGAAACGTGTGCTGTATTTCTTGGAAAAACATTAAGAGGCAGACTGCGTAATGACCTAAATTTTAAATTCCATTCATGTCTTTTTCTACATTACGTTACCAAAACGAACGAACAGATGGACAAAAGGATAGCGAGAAGGGAGAGGCAGAAAGCCGAACATTAAACACGCGTCGCGCGATACACAATTACTACTATCACGCGTGTTAGGCTACAAGCACTAACTTTTTTTCAGACGGACAGTGATAAAATACACTACCCTTTCCCAGAGTTAGGTTTATAAATCATAACAAACTCTTATTAGAAAAGACAACATTAGATGGGTTTACGTTTGAACACATAACAGTACCCAGACAGCACATCTTCGAAACAGGAGGTAGAAGAAATTGCATATTTTGAACGCAGCCACGTAGCTCCTTTAAATTAGTATTTTTGGGTTCCTTAGGGCTTGCTGACAAATAATATGTAAAACGTTACGCAAATAGTCCAGGAATTAATAAATTATACCCAAAATAAAATATTGGGGGTGCCTGACAGCATAAAATCATTTCTGCTCATAAGATTTTTTTTAACGTGTTTGAAAAAAATTTACGTTACAGAAATAGCCTACCATGTAAACTTCAAATTGATTGGAGCGCAACAAATGAAAGCCTAACCACGATTGGTCGGGCTATAAATACTATCTTGGTTGTTAGGGGAGACGGGAAAAGATAACATTTTTTCAAACACTTGTCGAAACGTGGCTCATTGGCCAGTCTCGCTGATATACACACTTGGGAGCGTTAGTTCGAAACCACTTGTTTAAATACACTTGATAAAGCATCAGTGCGTTTGAGCCAGCTTATATTTGGCTCAATAAAAGCCTGGAAGATAAGCAGATGGGAATTTGTGCCAGTTTGTGCCAGAATTCATTGCTAATCAACGTATCTGTGTTTATTCGTATGAATTGTGGTAAGCTTGAACCATTTAATATCTTTTAATGAAAATTGAATGTGAATTGTTGATTTATGCCTGTATATATATGTGTAGTTCAGTGGCAAACGTGAGGTAAAGCCTAAAATGCTCCAGCCTGAACAGAGGGTGTCGGAGAGAAGTAAAACGGCATGGAATGGCCAAACAGTACACTGACACCTGGATGATTGACTAGAAAGAAATAATGCTGGAAGTGCAGAGGCGTAGTGACCATTAAGGATGGTAATGCTGGTATAAAGTATTTCGGATGAAGCTGACTGTTGGCCTAACGCTCTGAACGCAATGTTTGTGCTGTATTGTGATCAGTGTAAAAGAGAATATAAATTAGTTATGAAGTAGAAGGTACATCCTTCTTGATTTCAGGTACAGTGGTCTTGATGGTACTGAGCAGCACCTGGTCAGAGCTTTGCTGAATCCAGAGTCGGACAGCATACTCCTTGGTCTTTTTAGCTATCAGTGAGGTGTCTCCTGAGCCCAGAGGAGAATTCGAGCAGAGGAGTCCTTTCCTGCCGCCATCACTCAAGATAAGCAGAGTTGGCCAGCTGAGCTCAACATTATGTCCCCTCATCTTGAAATAACTTTATAAAAATACTATTCAGAGGGGAATTTACTTGGCTTAAAATCAGGAACTGTGAACATCTCCAATACTAGTCCCTAAAGACAAACTATTGAAGTCATGATGACAAATACCAACAGAGCTTGAACAAAACAAAACCAGTATTACCTCATTTTACTACTACACAACTGACACACATAGAACATTTGTACTAATATATGTCACTACAATATTCATATTAAATACATTCTGTACATAACTTGTAATTTAAATTGATTGTGATTCCTGGTTCCCTTGTAGTTGAATCAGGACACATATTCATTCATGCCAGTAATGAATACATATTGTTATTTGAAAGTTTATCAGTGACTCTTTTAAGATATCTTTGTAGAGTGGTATATGTATGTGAGTGTCACAGTGTTGTCAAGAGTAGTGGATTAAATTAAATTGTTTATCTGTCTGTTGTTGTGACTTACACTTCACCATACTCATACCCTAGACACATAACGTAGCATCACACTATTCCAGAATAATTCTGACTGAGATAAAGAGATATGTGGTAGCAAGTAAGGTTATCTATAATACACTACTCTTAATAGATATAGATACCTTCACAGCTGATCTCAGTCAGTACACTAAGTTCCCTATAAGTATTTATAACTTCCCACTTCACCACATATATTGGGGTCTCGCTCTTGGGATTTTGAATCTTTAACTATTAAAAATATTGGGGGTAATTCACTTCAGGGAATATAAGAATTAAAAGGTATCCTTGGGTGGAATTAAATAAGGTTGAGCTCACGGTGCCTGTGTTGTCCATTAGAGATTGAATTGTTGGTTAGACATTATAAAAATGTACCTGATAGACAATGGCGGACCTGGCCAAATTTCGATCTGCTGCGGTTCAGACTGCAAAAGAGTTAGGATTAGATGGGCAAGTTATGGTTGCCTATGTCACGACGGAATGTGACAAATTTATTGAACGCGAAGAAAGAAGATTAGAAAAAGAAGCCGAAAGAAGGTTAGAGGCTGAAAGGGAAATTAAGAGGTTGCAGATTGAGGCTGACAAAGAGGCTAAGAAATTGGAGGCAGAAGAAAGAAGACTGACTGCCGAGAGGGGAGACAAGAAATTAGCTGCAGAAAGGGAAGCAGAAGATAAAAGATTACAAAGGGAACATGAGTTACGACTAAGGGAGTTTGAGTTTCAAGGCCATGCTCCTGAAAATGGTGCCAGTCCTTTTGCCTCTGATGCTACGGTTACTCAAGGAGCCTCAATCTCAGCTATGAATTTTCATTTAGATCATTTTGTTGAGAAAGACGATGATATTGAGAGCTATATAAATAGGTATGAGCTATTAGCTACCACGTATGGGTTGGAGAGAGAAAGGTGGAGCTTAAAGTTATCTCAGGGACTTCGTGGGGCAGCTTATGAAGTTTTTGCAAAAATGAGCAGAGGTGATCAGGAAAATTATGACATGCTAAAGCAGGCTCTTTTGTTAAGGGATGAAAAGAATGCAGAATTTTATAGGAAAAAATTTAGGAATGCTAAACTACTGTCAGGTGAAACCTATCACCAGTTCTCTGCACGAATAGAGACATACTTGGAGAAATGGACTTCTCTGGGGAAAACCCAAGATCTTAAGGAAATGGTCCTTATAGAGCAACTAAGAGAGTCCAAGGCTCCAGACCTGAGAAAGTTTCTCATGGAACAAGGTGCAGAGAGGCTGGGTGAGTTGCTAAATGTTGCTGAAAGGTATCAAGCATCTCAAGCAGAGGTAACAGGTAATAAAAAGAAACAGGTGGACAACTTTAGGGCACCACAGAACTTTAATAAATTTGATCCTAGGGATCAAAATAAAGGTAAGCACCAATTTGATAGGCCACGGTATGACAATAAAAATAAATTCCCACAATTCGATGAAAGGAAATATAATGAAAGAAAATCTTTCAACCAAGGAAAAAGGTGGTGTAAGAATTGTCAGATGGACAATCATGACACTGACCGTTGCAGAAGGAAACCTGTGTATATGGCAACCCTTCAGGTCAGGTCGACCTCAAGACAGGAGAAGGATATTATGTTAGATACCACTCCAGAAGAGATGAGGAAGGCACAGGCTGGGGATAAAACACTCAAGCCTTGTTTCAGAAAATTGTCAACTTGTCATACAACTCCAGGCAAGGGAGATTTTTATATGAAAAACAAGTTGATGTATAGGAAGACTGGAACTAGATCCAAAGGTCAGGGACAGCTGGTACTTCCTAAAAGATATAGGGCAGACTTAATAAGGAGCCTACATGTGAAACCAGATGGGGACCATGAGAAGATAGGTACCATCATTCAAAAGGTGGCTCACAATTATTATTGGCCCAAAGCAAGATGGGACATTGAGAATTTTGTAGAAAGGTGTAGCATAGCACATGAGGGAACACCCACAAGTGGGAACATGGATCAGGACCTGGACACGCCATGGGGCAAAATCAGGCCTGACAATAAAAGGAAAAATAGATTTGATAAAGTGGACCAAATGGAATGGGAAGCCCCTTTTCACGGACAAGCTTCACTTAACTGTTTTACAATGGCCACTATGCGGAGAGTGCAAAAAGATGTCTTACCCAGGATAAGCCGACAATCCCTCAATCGGACTTAAACAAACTGGAGGAAGAAGATGTAGAGAGGAAATCTCTCATCAAGAATTTTAAGTCGGGAGAAACCCCCCAAGAAAAAAATTGGTAGCGGTCGTTTTGTGAATGATAATTCTGGAGGGAAAAATCATCACTATAAAGCTTCGAGTGGAAGAGACCATACCGGTGCATGGACAAATAGGTCCACACAATTAAAGGTCCATATGTAGCTTTGTTAAGAACGTGGACTGATGAAAAGGCAGAGGAAAACATTACATCTTCATACCAATATGTGAATGAGCTGACCACTCGGTTGAAAACTGGCTGGAAACTTGCCAATGAAAATTTGAAACAAGCCAGGAAGAAACATGCTGCCTATTATAACAGGAAGGCGAAGGACAGAAATCTGGCTGTGGGAGAGAAAGTACTGCTTCTTTTGCCCGGGAGTCAGAATAAGTTACAAATTGGATGGCAGGGTCCATATACAGTTCTAGAGAAGGTGTCTAGAACAAATTATAAGATAGATAAGAAGGGGAAAGAAAAAATCTATCATGTGAATCTCCTGAAGAAATATTTGGAAAGAGAACATCAGGAAGAGACACACTTGTTGACCTTGTCCATCGCCATGGAGATGAAAAAGGAACCACTTTCATCATTTGAATATCCATTACACCCCTGTGAGACAGCAGCACAGGTGAAAATCAGTACACATTTAACGAAAACTCAGAAAGAGAGAGTGCAACAGGTTCTAAATAATCATGCAGAGGTGTTAACAGACCGACCAGGGCATACAAACCTATTGGAATATGATATGAAACTCATAGACTCCACACCTGTCTGTATGAAACCATATTCGATTCCGTTTGCTAAGGAAAAAGCTTTGAAGGAAGAGATAGACTATCTATTGAAGGAAGGAATTATTTCGCACAGTGAATCTTCGTATAGTTCCGGTGTTGTACTCTTAAGGAAGCCCTCTGGAGAACATAGACTCTGTATAGATTACCGGAGACTGAATGCTATTACAGAAGGACAGGTGGATCCATTGCCGGATACAAATCAGCTGTTTGCCAGACTAAATAAAGCTAAATATTTCTCAAAAGTGGATCTGAGTAAAGGATACTATCAGATTCCAGTAAAGCCTGAGGTTAGACCATACCTAGCTTTTAGTACCTCAGATGGACACTATGAGTTTAATAGATTGCCATTTGGATTGAAGAATGCGCCTAGTGTCTTCTCTAGAATGATGAGAAAATTATTGGATCCTCTGAATAATCCCTGTATAACAAATTTTATGGATGATATCCTTATAGCAACAGAAACATTTGAGGAACACATTGACTCTCTGAACATGCTGTTTGATCGACTTAGGGAGGCAAATTAACAGCCCGACCAACCAAATGTTGCGTTGGATGTAAAGAATTGGAATTTTTGGGACACACAGTTTATCAGGGAAACATGACCCCTGACCCAAAGAATTTAGAGAAACTACAGAAAGCCCCGAGACCACAAACCAAGAAGGACGTGAGATCCTTTGTCTCATTATGTGGTTTCTACCAGAAGTATATCAAAAACTTTAATTCCATATGTGCACCGTTAACTGAATTGACACGTAAAGGACATCCAGATCGCATTACATGGACTCCACAATGTGAAATGACTTACCAAGAGTTGAAGGAAAAGCTCACAAGTAAACCCATTTTGAAATTACCTGACTTAAGTCAAGAATTCATAGTAAGGACGGATGCAAGTAATATTGGGTTAGGTGCAACTTTACTACAGAAATCAGATGCATTGGATGGGGAATAAGCCCAGTGGCATATGCTAGCAGAAAGTTGAATAAAGCTGAAATCAACTACTCAACTAGCGAAAAAGAATGTCTTGCAGTAATATGGGCAATAAAGAAATTCAATATTTATCTATATGGGAAGGCATTTAAGTTGCAAACTGACCACAAACCTTTATCGTTCTTAGCACAGGCTAAGCATGAGAACTCTAGGTTACTCCGATGGTCTTTGCTTCTGGCTCCATATAATTTTAGCATTGAATATATATATGGAAAAACAAATCTGGGAGCGGATTTTTTAAGCCGCCATCCGTGTGATGAGAATCACCGTAAACCCCAGAAATAATAATAAATTTCTCTATGTGTATATAGAATAAAGGACTGACATATAATGTCTGTTTTAAGAGGGGAGGTGTCATGAAATATTCTAATCCACATATATAAATTATTAGGTAAATATGAAGCCTAACAATAAAATTAATAAAGAGAAGAGCAATGGTAAAATAACAGTGCTGTCACAAAGAATGTACTCGAAATCCCCCTTGTTTTCTGCTTCGTCTGCAAATTGTAACGCTTTCACGTTGATAGTAAAAGCTTACTGTATTATACCCGCTTTCTTCAATGAAACGTGTGCTGTATTTCTTGGAAAAACATTAAGAGGCAGACTGCGTAATGACCTAAATTTTAAATTCCATTCATGTCTTTTTCTACATTACGTTACCAAAACGAACGAACAGATGGACAAAAGGATAGCGAGAAGGGAGAGGCAGAAAGCCGAACATTAAACACGCGTCGCGCGATACACAATTACTACTATCACGCGTGTTAGGCTACAAGCACTAACTTTTTTTCAGACGGACAGTGATAAAATACACTACCCTTTCCCAGAGTTAGGTTTATAAATCATAACAAACTCTTATTAGAAAAGACAACATTAGATGGGTTTACGTTTGAACACATAACAGTACCCAGACAGCACATCTTCGAAACAGGAGGTAGAAGAAATTGCATATTTTGAACGCAGCCACGTAGCTCCTTTAAATTAGTATTTTTGGGTTCCTTAGGGCTTGCTGACAAATAATATGTAAAACGTTACGCAAATAGTCCAGGAATTAATAAATTATACCCAAAATAAAATATTGGGGGTGCCTGACAGCATAAAATCATTTCTGCTCATAAGATTTTTTTTTAACGTGTTTGAAAAAAAAATTTACGTTACAGAAATAGCCTACCATGTAAACTTCAAATTGATTGGAGCGCAACAAATGAAAGCCTAACCACGATTGGTCGGGCTATAAATACTATCTTGGTTGTTAGGGGAGACGGGAAAAGATAACATTTTTTCAAACACTTGTCGAAACGTGGCTCATTGGCCAGTCTCGCTGATATACACACTTGGGAGCGTTAGTTCGAAACCACTTGTTTAAATACACTTGATAAAGCATCAGTGCGTTGAAGCCAGCTTATATTTGGCTCAATAAAAGCCTGGAAGATAAGCAGATGGAAATTTGTGCCAGTTTGTGCCAGAATTCATTGCTAATCAACGTATCTGTGTTATTCGTATGAATTGTGGTAAGCTTGAACCATTTAATATCTTTTAATGAAAATTGAATGTGAATTGTTAATTTATGCCTGTATATATATGTGTAGTTCAGTGGCAAATGTGAGGTAAAGCCTGTAATGCTCCAGCCTGAACAGAGGGTGTCGGAGAGAAGTAAAACGGCATGGAATGGCCAAACAGTACACTGACACCTGGATGATTGACTAGAAAGAAATAATGCTGAAGTGCAGAGGCGTAGTAACCATTAAGAAGGGTAATACTGGAATAAAGTATTTCAAATGAAGCTGACTGTTGGCCTAACGCTCTGAACGCAATGTTTGTGCTGTATTGTGATCAGTGTAAAAGAGAATATAAATTAGTTATGAAGTAGAAGGTACATCCTTCTTGATTTCAGGGACAGTGGTCTTGATGGTACTGAGCAGCATCTGGTCAGAGATTTGCTGAATCCAGAGTCGGACAGCATACTCCTTGGTCTTTTTAGCTATCAGTGAGGTGTCTCCTGAGCCCAGAGGAGAATTCGAGCAGAGGAGTCCTTTCCTGCCGCCATCACTCAAGATAAGCAGAGTTGGCCAGCTGAGCTCAACATTATGTCCCCTCATCTTGAAATAACTTTATAAAAATACTATTCAGAGGGGAATTTACTTGTCTTAAAATCAGGAACTGTGAACATCTCCAATACTAGTCCCTAAAGACAAACTATTGAAGTCATGATGACAAATACCAACAGAGCTTGAACAAAACAAAACCAGTATTACCTCATTTTACTACTACACAACTGACACACATAGAACATTTGTACTAATATATGTCACTACAATATTCATATTAAATACATTCTGTACATAACTTGTAATTTAAATTGATTGTGATTCCTGGTTCCCTTGTAGTTGAATCAGGACACATATTCATTCATGCCAGTAATGAATACATATTGTTATTCGAAAGTTTATCAGTGACTCTTTTAAGATATCTTTGTAGAGTGGTATATGTATGTGAGTGTCACAGTGTTGTCAAGAGTAGTGGATTAAATTAAATTGTTTATCTGTCTGTTGTTGTGACTTACACTTCACCATACTCATACCCTAGACACATAACGTAGCATCACACTATTCCAGAATAATTCTGACTGAGATATATAGATATGTGGTAGCAAGTAAGGTTATCTATAATACACTACTCTTAATAGATATAGATACCTTCACAGCTGATCTCAGTCAGTACACTAAGTTCCCTATAAGTATTTATAACTTCCCACTTCACCACACACCCAAGCACAACCTCCCATTTTAGTTACCTTATTATAACATAACGAAGGGGCATCATTACTAAAAATAATCGGATTTGGAGGCAACTTAATTTCATTATTAAAACATTAAGTCAGAGAAAAAAAAAACCCCCGGCTCATAAAGATACTGACATTTTAACGATTATGCTCTGAGATGAAAAACTTTTAAAACACGGATGGAATATTCGCTGTGATTCACAAGTAAGGACATTTGGCATGACGGCGATGCTTTGACACCAGTTTGACAATTTGCAAAAATGAACACTTTATTGTAACGGAAACCAAACTGCGAGATCTCTAAGTGCCAAGTTTTTTAAAAGAGGGGCATCATTACTTGCTGGGTGCAGACGATATGGCACCAAGCGCCGGTTACTGGGGTAAGCAAACAGCGACAGTTGATTGGTGTGAAGAGAACTATGTTGTCAGCTACTACATTGCTGAATTCTGTAAGTATTTTTTCCGTTTTGTTTTTAAAACTCGGAAATTGTCTTCTTAGTGTTACTGCCAATGTTGTGGCGTTCCTAACTGTGGCTGGAAATTAAGAGGCTGTGTTATTACTGTAGAGGTGGGGTCTGATTGAAATTGTGCGACCTGGTCAGCAACATGGATGAAAAGAACCAGACAAGTTCCAGAAGAATACGAGATAAGAAGACGTTGGCTATTGATTGACACACATTGAGAAAACCTGTAGATAGCATTACTAGGTAGTCCTTGTTCTGAAAACCCCATGGTACGAGACGTAGAAGTAGAGCGAACAAAATACATGGAGACGAGAACAGGAGATATAAGTGAAAATGATCACGGAAAGATGGAAAGGTCTTGGGTTAAACTCACGTGACAGGAGAACTTGATATGTGTTTGTTTTAACTCTGTGCTCCTGATGGAGTTGAAAGGGTATTAAATGAAGGAATGAGTGAATGACTGAATGCGTGAATGAATGAACTAAAGAATGAATGAACGAATTAATGAATGAGTGAATGAATGAATGAGTAAGTGCATAAATGAATGAATGAATGAATAAATAAGTGAATGAATAAACTAAAGAATGAATGAACGAATGAATGAGTGAATGAATGAGTGAATGAATGAATGAGTAAATACGTGAATGAATGAATGAGTAAATAAGTGAATGAATGAATGAATGAGTAAATAAGTGAATGAATGAATGAGGAAATAAGTGAATGAATGAGTGAATGAATGAATGAGTAAATAAGTGAATGAATGAGTGAATGAATGAGTAAATAAGTGAATGAATGAGTGAATGAATGAATGAGTAAATAAGTGAATGAATGAGTGAATGAATGAATGAGTAAATAAGTGAATGAATGAGTAAATAAGTGAATGAATGAATGAGTAAATAAGTGAATGAATGAATGTGTAAATAAGTGAATGAATGAATGAGTAAATAAGTGAATGAATGAGTGAATGAATGAGTAAATAAGTGAATGAATGAGTGAATGAATGAGTAAATAAGTGAATGAATGAGTGAATGAATGAATGAGTAAATAAGTGAATGAATGAGTGAATGAATGAATGAGTAAATAAGTGAATGAATGAATGAATGAGTAAATAAGTGAATGAATGAGTGAATGAATGAATGAGTAAATAAGTGAATGAATGAGTGAATGAATGAATGAGTAAATAAGTGAATGAATGAATGAATGAGTAAATAAGTGAATGAATGAGTGAATGAATGAGTAAATAAGTGAAAGAATGAATGAGTAAATAAGTGAATGAATGAATGAGTAAATAAGTGAATGAATGAATGAATGAGTAAATAAGTGAATGAATGAATGAATGAGTAAATAAGTGAATGAGTGAATGAATGAATGAGTAAATGAGTAAATAAGTGAATGAATGAATGAATGAGTAAATAAGTGAATGAATGAATGAATGAGTAAATAAGTGAATGAATGAGTGAATGAATGAGTAAATAAGTGAATGAATGAGTGAATGAATGAATGAGTAAATAAGTGAATGAATGAATGAGTAAATAAGTAAATGAATGAGCGAATGAATGAATGAGTAAATAAGTGAATGAATGAGTGAATGAATGAATGAGTAAATAAGTGAATGAATGAAGAAATGAATGAACGAGTGAAGAAATGAATGAATGAGTAAATAAGTGAATGAATGAATGAATGAATGAATGAGTAAATAAGTGAATGAATGAGTGAAGAAATGAATGAATGAATGAGTGAAGAAATGAATGAATGAATGAGAGAATGAATTGGTGAGTGAATGAGGGGATGACTTAATGCGTGAATGAATGAACTAAAGAATGAATGAACGAATTAATGAATGAGTGAATGAATGAATGAATGAGTAAGTGCATGAATGAATGAATGAATGAATGAATGAATGAATGAATGAATGAATGAATGAATGAATGAAACTTTGGTGTTACTAGTTGAAATTGTGTTTGGAGATTGATGTTACCTGCCACGAAAGCTTCAGGGTTGCAGCAGTGGTACTTGTGAGGATCAGGCTGCTGTTGCTGTTCAGTGATAGCAGTCCCCGTGTAAGTCCCGGGAGTCGACGAGGAGACAAAGAAAGAACAGTACTACTGTATCCCCAGTCATGTTATAGGAAGTTATATGTTATAGGAGGTTATATGTTATAGGAAGTTATATGTTATAGGAAGTTATATGTTATAGGAAGTTATATGTTATAGGAAGTTATATGTTATAAGAAGCAACTAATATGAGGTTTTCCGTGAGGCTGGCAGCCTCATCAAGTAAAACAACTTGTGGGATACGTTCAAGTGCTGCCCACGCCTTATTCATCCTTCTAATGTTGTCTGTCGTTCCCATGTCTGTGAGTGTTTAGTCTCCCTCTAATACTATCTCCCTAGAGAGTCCAGAGCTAGGACTACCTTGTACAGCTAGCAACAAGTTTCATCACTGTGTGCCTTGTTTAAAGCCAGCGTTTTTTTCTTCTCATGTCATGTTCGGCTGGAACTTGCCTGGTTCTTGTCATTAGTTCCACATTGGTGATGTTTCAGAATGTTCTTTTCTAAGGACAACTGTTGGGCATTTCTCTGCAAGGAAAATTGTTCTTCTAAAGGAAATGGACAAACATGTATCTTCAGAAAATGCTTTAGTGCAGATCTCTACAAGGAAAAGTAAGTTTGCATTTTTCGTCGAGGAAAATAATTTCGGAGTTATCTCCATGTAATAATATTTAGCATTTTTGTTCAGGGAAAAGTATTTTGCAGCTCTCTCCTAAAAAAATTGTTTCGAATTTGTGTCCATGGAAAACATTTTTCCCATTTCTTCCTCATCATCATCATCATCAGTTGCCATCTCCACAACGAAGGTTGGCTGTAATGGATCTCCAACGTCTTCTGTCTCTTGTCTTGGTGGTACACTCTGATAGACTCTTTCCCGTCCATCTCTTGATGTTATCTTCCCACTTATAGCGCTGTCTTCCCCTTGCACGTTTGCCTTCAACTCTCCCTTCTGTTATGGTCTTCTGCAAGGTGTTATGCCTTTTTATGTGGCCAAAGTATTTTAGCTGCCGAACTTTGACCTCTCTCATTAGTTCTCTTTTCATACCTAGATTTTCTAGGACCTCCTTATTTGTTTTCATCTCTTTCCATGAGATACGCCCCATTCTTCTATATATCCACATTTCAAGAGCCTCAATTCTTTCTTCCAAATGCTTATTCATCGTCCATGCTCCTGCACCATACAGAAATGCAGAATATATATAACACTTTATGATTCTCAGTTTTAATTTATGAGATAACTGTTTGGATGTCAGTATATGTTTCATGTTGTTGAATGTAGCTTTGGCCATTCCTATTCTCTTCTTGATTTCTGTTTCACATCTGCCATCTTCTGTTATTATATGACCAAGATATACGTAGCTCTTGACTTGTTCCAGGATTTTTCCCATTTACGCTTATCTTTAATGTGGGTTAATCGTCTGTTTTGCTAATTATCATAGTTTTAGTTTTCTCAATATTAATGTCAAGTCCATATTCATGACTTATACTGTTCACTTGCTTCACTAGTTCTTGTAACTCCTGTTCGCTTTCAGCTAACAACACGGTATCATCTGCATATCTAAGATTGTTTATTGATCTTCCACTGGTGTTCAGTCCTGGTATTTCCTGTATTTGTTTGAAAATTTTTTCGATGTATAAATTAAATAGGCAGGGGGACAGCACACAACCTTGTCTGACACCTCTTTTTATGTCTATGTATGGTGAATAATTCCTTCCCGATCTTACTGTGGCAGTTTGCTCCCAATAAAGGTTACTTTGTATTCTTATATCTTTTCCATCAATACCTATGTATTTGAGGTGTCAAGTTATTTGCTTATGTTTGTATCATAAGAATAATTGTGTCTTTACCTGCGATGTCAGGTTGATTAGGGGTTGTCTTCCCTTGTTTATTCATTCATTGTGTTTGACCTGTAGGGTCAGAGGTTGACAGTTCGGCGTAGGCCTATGGGAAGGGTTTTTTAAGCGGGAGTGAGATATACTTCCGGGAAGCCGGGAGGTCCTGTTTTTCTGAAGGGACCAAGAGTCCATTGTTTTTCGGGGAGAATCTTCGAAGTAACTGCTATGGCAGTTTTCCCCAGTGAATCTCTGTGCGTCGGGATGACGACAGAATTCCTTGTTTAGTTCTGAGGATTCATTTGCCAGGTAATACCGACCTTTATGCATTATTACGCTTTTCGGTGGCAGAACATGTAAAGGATTACCTAGGGTGAACAGCAGCTCACTGATCCGCCATTTCAGAACTTATATATTTGTGCTCGAGGTAGCCATCCAAGACTGTTAGTCTTATATTGTCCAGAAATCCAGTGACGAAGATATATTGTGGGAGCCGCAGATTGGCGGAACTTCTATCTACAATAAGTATTACTGCAGGGTTGATGATAACCTATTTAACAGAAGTACACGGCCGACGTCAGAACGAGGCCTGTGCTTTCGGCTATTATACTACAGCCTGATATGTGCAATTGGCGGGAGTGCCAAGTTGCACCTGTGTGTCAAGTAACTAAGGCATCTGACGCGTTTAGTCAGAGACGCCAAGGGCGACGCTACGAACTGTCATTATTGAAGAACTTTGCTATTGACCATGCACGTCTATTCTGATGTTTACCTTTTTGAATGCCAAATGTATACCTATCGATGTCAGGTCAGCATGACCTTGTTACACTGACTGTTCCTGTTGATATTATGTGTGTTCCCGTCAATAAATGTCTTGAAACATGCCTGCAGTGTCAAAGCATCCTTGATTACTGCATGTGAGAGTATGGGTTGCAGGATCTACATCTATACGAGCCTAAACACATTCGCGCCTTCATTCGCACCCACACTCAATTCATCATACGCTCGCACTACACATCTAACAACATGTATACTGTCTTGGGCCAGTGATCACATCAACAAAGAAAAAAAAGACAGTTACATTTCTGGTGGACCAGTTACGTGGGCTCTTATGATACATTTCTTGTCGCCAATGTGGCCTAGAAACTTACATTTCTGATGGACCAGATCTGTGGGTTTAAAAAGAACAGAGCGAGCATTTGACATTATTGTTGACATTTATGGATCCAGAAATTTACATTCCTGGTTGGCTGTTACATGTATGATGTCTCCAGTTTTGTCGAGAAAGTTACAAGAAGGACAAGTACACATTACACTTCTGATCTGTGGGTCTAAGCTACACACGGGACAGCCGTAACACACAGCGCTAATTCTACACTTGCAAGTTTTGGCTACAACAGGACAGATATAGGTCATCAACGGTTGACCCAAATAAACAGTACGAGCATTTATATTATAATGCTACATAAAGCATAACAAGACATGTACTGAAGTTAACTACTAGGCATTTGCTACGTGGACCATAACTGCATAGAAGGCGGGTTCCTATTGTAAACAGTACTGCTGGTTGTTACACGTTTCATTCAACAACAGACTTTTCTAGGTCAGAGCATTCAAGCTACATTGTTGGAGGTCAAGTGTCTGTAAACAGTACGTGGAAATAGTAAACATTCAATGTGCAAGCCCTAATTTGAGAAGGTCATAGTAACTTTGGTTCGTGAATACCACTTTATGTTACAGTGGATTTGACGTTCAGTGCGCGTTTGACATTTCGTTTCTGTGTTCGCAAGGAGCAAGGAATTTATTTTAGTTTCAGCTGTGACTGAACTTGTTCTGCAACACATTGAAATTGATTGCTATATGTTTATGTTATTTCTACTGTTTTGTGTATTTTTCTGCGGGTTTTTCGGTTGGTGGGTCTTACGGTAAATATGCCACTTGATCGAGGCTTACTGTAAGCGTTCTGTAGGTGCAAATTTTCTTAATTTGGAAATTTGCTAGTGACAATTGGTCGCTATTGATGTTAGCTGTGATGTAATTGTACTTAACGTTGTTTTTGTAATATTTTGTCTGTTTTTCAGTTTTGATTGTCGATTTGTTTTGTTTGTATTCTGTAGGTCTCTCCTTTCTTGTGTATTTCTCTACACATTTTTGGTTAAAACAGTGTTGCCATTTGTATTGTTTTGTATCTTTGTCTTTGTATTTTTTTTTTTGTTTGTACTACATTACTGTCATACACAGTCTACATACACATACTTGGTCATGTTTTGATATTATTGATAAGATAGACTCTTCATATAGAGTTTCTTAATAAAATATTATATAAGATATTTATACAAGTTCTTTGATAAAAGACTTGTTATCTACAAAGATTGAGACAAGGTGAAATACATATTCAAGTTCTTTATAAAAAAGACTTGTGCCCATAGTGAGTGGGATATAAGGGAATTTTTTTTCCACAGGTACTCAGGTGATTTTTTGGGTACATTATAAACAAGACTAAGAGTGTGAAAGAAAGTGAAGTGAGTATACAAGTCTATCATTTCAGACTTGTCTCCCATTAAAGTGGGATAATTTAATATATTTGCTTCTGCAAGTTACTGATCTCAGTAGACAAGATGTCTACATTGGACTACTTTATTACACAAGGGAGAGCCCTTGATAAGACTGGTCAACAGTTAGAACAGTGGGCTGTTGCTCAGTATGACAAAGCATTAGCTGCTGAAGAGAGAAGGGCTGCTGCAGAGGAAAAAAAAACTATGGCTGAAGAGAAGAGATTAGAAAGAGAAGCAGCTGCTGAACAAAAAAGGCTAGACAGAGAAGCTGATATTGCTGCTGAACAAAAGAAATTGCAGATGCAGGTGGAGGAAAGGAGATTTGAAGCTGAACAAAAGAGATTAGACAAAGAAGCTGAACAAAAGAGATTAGACAAAGAAGCTGAACAAAAGAGATTAGACAAAGAAGCTGAACAAAAGAGATTAGACAAAGAAGCTGAACAAAAGAGATTAGACAAAGAAGCGGAACAAAAGAGATTAGACAAAGAGGCTGCTGCAGAGGAGAGGAAAGCTCAAGCTGAGGCTGAAATCAGAAAAATGGAACATGAGGAAAGAAAACAGAAGATGGAACTTGATGAAAAACTCGCAACTTTGGAGTTAGAGAAATTGAAATTGGCGAGTACGGGTGCTCAGCAAACAACTTCGAGTACGACAAGGGAGTTTGTTAGTAGGATTAAATTGCCTCATTTCAATCCTTTAAAGGATGACGTAGCAGATTATCTAGATAGATTCCAATTTTTGTGCGATACGCATAACATAAAAAAGGAAAAATATGTTGAACAACTGATGCCATTTTTTACAGGTGACACAGTGACTACTCTTATGACAATAGACGAACATGAGAGGACTAATTATGATGTTGTCAGGGCAGCATTGCTAAAAAAATATCAACTAAAACAAGAAGACTATCGTCTTCGTTTTAGGACAATGTTGCCAGAAAATGGAGTAGATTTCTCTGATTTTGTTACAAAGATACGTCGTACATTTACACGATGGGTTGAGTTGTCTCAGATTGAGAAAACATATGAAGGTCTAATGGACTTATTATTGCGAGATAAGGTTTTGTCATCTGTTAATGATTCTTTTCTTGCATTCCTTCATGAGCGTAAGCCTAAAAACTTAAAAGAAATGGAGGAATACTGTTGTCAGTATGCCACAGCACATCCCCATGCTACAGTTAGCAATTCTAAAGTGAAAGAAGGGTTGCCAGCTGCTTCGGCAACACCATATGGCCCTAATTTCAAAAAAAATTTCAGGGTGCTCAACAAAATTGGAATAGGGGAAGTAATCAAAATTACACTCAGAAGCGGAGTAATCCAACACATGATGGTTCTTCGTCTATGCAGTGGAGACAAGATGGTAGTTCTCGTAATTTTAGTGGTAATAATTTGAGACACTTTCGCAAAGGCTATCCAAATAATAACTATTCAAATTTTCGAGGTAATCATTCTCGACGTCAAGATTATGACGATGGTGAATTTAGAAACCGGGATTCAAACCGGAATGATGAGTACAATAGACAATATGATCACAATTACAGGGGAAATGATAGTCGAAATAATTACAGGGGAAATGATAGTCAAAATAATTACAGGGGAAATGATAATCGAGGTAGACCTAGGTTTAACAAGAAAAGACCTTACCAACAGGCAAACTCTGCACAACAAGAGTTTGATGGAGCCTGTAATACAGCAAATGATAGTGGTAACTCTAGGGCTATCACTGGTTGTGCTTTCGATTTTGGGAGAGCAACTGAATGCCCCCAATGCTTAACATTGTTCGATTCATCGACTGTATCTACGCTAAGTTGTGGTCACCCTCTTCCTGCTCTACCTGCTACAGTTGCGCATGATGGGAGAGGATCTCTCATCTTAGATAAAGGTCTAATAAATGATAGGCTAGTCTCAGTACTTTTCGATTCGGGATGTACTACCGTCGGGGTTAAGGAGTCTCTGATAGATCCTTGCTGTGCCACTGGAAAAACAATCAAATGTGTTACATTTGGTGGTACTATGGAAAGCTATCCTACTGCTATTATTAGGATTGACACTCCTTTCTTCACAGGAGATGTCCATGCATGTCTTCTTCCTAATCCTATTGCGGATCTTATAATCGGTCGTATTCATGGGGTTAAGGAATGCACCCCGCAACAAATTTCTAGTTGGGAAGAAAAAAACATTCAAACGGTCAATGCAGTGGTGACAAGAGCTCAAGCTCTTAATCCCCCAACTTCATCTGATAATAGTAATGAAGTTGATAGCCAAGACGAGCACTTGGTGATTTCCCATGACTCGTTTGTTAAACGTCAAGAAGAGGATCCTTCTTTGAAGAAATACTTCCTTCTGGCAAAGAAAGGGGATCCCAATCAAAATACGAATCACAAATCGTATATTACTATGAAGAATGGTATATTGGTACGAATGGTACAACACTCGGACAAGTCTATGCATTCGCAAATTCTTGTGCCTAAGTGTATGAGAGCCTTAATTCTTCGGCATGCACACGATTCTCAGTGTGCGGGACACATGGGTTTTTCCAGAACTAAAACTAGAGTCCTTGCGTCATTCTTTTGGCCATTCGTGAATAAAGACATCCGAATTTATTGCCGATCTTGCAAAATTTGTCAAGAGGTCAAGTCTAGGGGTCCGAGACATGCTGCTCCTATTCAGGCTGCAGATATTCCGATTCGGCCGTTTCAGAAAATGGCTATAGACATCATTGGTCCGTTCAAAATTAAGTCAGCCAGAGGACACCAATTTATCCTCACTTGCGTGGACATGTGCACGCGTTGGCCAGAGGCTATTCCTCTGAAGAGCATATCAACTGTCGATATCGCTGATGCTCTTTGGCTCGTATTTTCTCGTCTGGGATTCCCCGGAGAAATACTGTCGGATCACGGCACTCAGTTAATTTCGGACGTTATGTCTCAGGTAATGGCTACGCTAGACATTAAAAGGTCTCTCAGTAGTATTTATCATCCAATGTCCAATGGATTGGTAGAACGTCTTAACAGGACACTAAAGAACTTACTTGGCAAGATAACGGAGGATCATCCTGAAGATTGGGACAGGGTTTTACCTGCAGTCCTCTTTGCCTATAGAGAGGTTCCCAACGAGCATACAGGGTTTTCTCCTTTCGAACTTGTCTTTGGCGCGCAACCGCGCGGGCCAATGTCCTTGTTACACGATTTGATAACTTCCGATAATATTGACGATGATACACAATCGTCATATGAATATGTTATAGCTCTTAGAGAAAAGATTATCGAATCGTGCAGGTTAGCAACTTCATCTTCCGAATTTGCGAAAGAAAAAGCTAGGCGATTTGCTAATAAGAAAAGACGCCTACGTCAACTTTGTCCTGGAGACAAAGCATATGTCTTACTGCCCTCAAGAGAGAATAGACTTCTCATTTCTTGGAAGGGTCCATACACTATAGTCTCGAAAATTTCTGATGTCGACTATATTGTCGATGTGGATGGAAGGCATAAAACCTTCCATATAAATATGCTAACAGAGTTTATTGAACGTCCAGACTATTTACAGCCTATTTTCCAGGCGACGGACGACTCTCCAGTTCAACATGGTCACATCTCATCCCTGTCCGTTATACAGGATGAGGAAACTATTTTTTCTGACGTGAACTTACCTCTTCCTGCGATTCCACTTACTTCAACGGAATCGTGGAGAGACGTTACAGTCTCTTCCAACTTGTCTTTTGAGGAACAGCGTCAAGTATCCTCTACGTTACAATCATATCAGGATGTCCTTACCGACATTCCTGGACACACAGATGTCATAGAACATGACATCATACTTACTGATCGTAATCCGATCAGAGTAAGACCATACCCAATACCTATTCATTTTCAAGCACAAGTCGAGAAAGAATTGGATGAAATGATTCAACTACAAATAATTGAACCATCCACTTCAGCTTATTCTTCGTCGATAGTTATTGTTCGAAAGAAAGACAATAACATACGTCTTTGCGTTGATTATCGCAAATTAAATCAAGTTACGAAGTTCGATGCTGAACCTATGCCGTTATTAGATGATCTACTTATTAGACTTTCTAAAGCTAAATTCTTTACTAAACTAGACTTGTCGAAAGGTTATTGGCAAGTCCCATTGACGGAACACGCCAAACCTCTCACTGCTTTTTCGACACCTAGGGGTCTGTTTCAATGGAATTTTATGCCTTTCGGGCTTATGAACGCCCCAGCGACTTTCGTGCGCATGATGCGACGAATTCTATCAGATCGTGCAGATGTCATTGCATATTTAGACGACATCTGTCTTTTCAGCGATACTTGGGAAGAACACTATGTGGGTCTAAAGGAATTGCTATCTACTCTACGTGAGCATAGATTGACTGCTAAACCCTCTAAAGCTTTTGTTGGGTTTAGTGAAATTTCCTTCCTAGGTCATCGAGTTGGTCATGGTCTGTTGAAGACAGAGGACCAAAACATTTCAAAGATATTAAATATCTCGGTTCCGAAGACAAAAAAGCAAGTGCGTAGTCTCTTGGGATTGATACAATTCTATGGAAGATTCATTGAGAATCTGTCCTCCATTATGGCACCACTTTCAACGTTATTGAAAAAAGGTTCTCCTAATATGGTGCGTTGGTCCCAAGAATGCCAATCTTCATTGGATCAGGTTAAGAATTTGTTCTCATCTCATCCTATCTTAAGACTACCGACGATTGATAAGACTTTTGTCCTTCGTAGTGATGCCTCTTCCACTGGCATTGGAGCGGCACTAATGCAGGAATATTCAGGAACTCTGCATCCTGTAATGTATATTTCTAGGAAGCTGAATGCGGCAGAAAGGAATTACTCGGTTTTGGACCGTGAATTGTTGGCTATGGTTTGGTCCATTCTTAAGCTACAAAGGTTCCTTCTGGGCGCGCATTTCTTTATGGAAACCGACCAAAAAGCTCTTACGGCTATGCAAAGTAAGGATTTGAAGAGCTCGAGATCTACTCGTTATGCTATTGCTCTTCAGCCTTTCCATTTCACGGTGCGAGCTATCCGTGGTTCGGATAATGTGATGGCGGACATATTGTCTAGATGCCCACATGATTCCAGTTAAATCTTGTGTCCTAGTTTTTCCTGATATATTTTCAGACTTAGGTCTGTCCTTAATATCATAATATGTTGTAATACAAATGTATTTGGATGATGTTTAGATAATTTAACAAATTTCATTTTGTCCATCCATCAGTGATATGTTGCTAAAATAGCATTGACATTTGTATATTGCTATGGTTATATTATTTAGTAATGTTTGATATATGATTGGTATTGCCAGCAACTTAGGTTTCTTGAATGGTATCCCTTAGTTTGTTTGGCTTAAAGGAAATATTTTCTCCTATGTTGGGAGATGATTTGTACCCTCTTCTATTGTACCTGATATTAGGTTCATTGTTTGCATGAGCACAGAAGTGATACTGGTGCTATCTTGCTCATGAACATATTAAAAAAAAAAAAATTGCATTTTTTTTTTACAGGGGGGTGGTAGTAATGTTGCTGTCATTTTCGACGGAGTCATCTGTCAAGTTATTTGCTTATGTTTGTATCATAAGAATAATTGTGTCTTTACCTGCGATGTCAGGTTGATTAGGGGTTGTCTTCCCTTGTTTATTCATTCATTGTGTTTGACCTGTAGGGTCAGAGGTTGACAGTTCGGCGTAGGCCTATGGGAAGGTTTTTTAAGCGGGAGTGAGATATACTTCCGGGAAGCCGAGAGGTCCTGTTTTTCTGAAGGGACCAAGAGTCCATTGTTTTTCGGGGAGAATCTTCGAAGTAACTGCTATGGCAGTTTTCCCCAGTGAATCTCTGTGCGTCGGGATGACGACAGAATTCCTTGTTTAGTTCTGAGGATTCATTTGCCAGGTAATACCGACCTTTATGCATTATTACGCTTTTCGGTGGCAGAACATGTAAAGGATTACCTAGGGTGAACAGCAGCTCACTGATCCGCCATTTCAGAACTTATATATTTGTGCTCGAGGTAGCCATCCAAGACTGTTAGTCTTATATTGTCCAGAAATCCAGTGACGAAGATATATTGTGGGAGCCGCAGATTGGCGGAACTTCTATCTACAATAAGTATTACTGCAGGGTTGATGATAACCTATTTAACAGAAGTACACGGCCGACGTCAGAACGAGGCCTGTGCTTTCGGCTATTATACTACAGCCTGATATGTGCAATTGGCGAGGAGTGCCAAGTTGCACCTGTGTGTCAAAGTAACTAAGGCATCTGACGCGTTTAGTCAGAGACGCCAAGGGCGACGCTACGAACTGTCATTATTGAAGAACTTTGCTATTGACCATGCACGTCTATTCTGATGTTTACCTTTTTGAATGCCAAATGTATACCTATCGATGTCAGGTCAGCATGACCTTGTTACACTGACTGTTCCTGTTGATATTATGTGTGTTCCCGTCAATAAATGTCTTGAAACATGCCTGCAGTGTCAAAGCATCCTTGTTTACTGCATGTGAGAGTATGGGTTGCAGGATCTACATCTATACGAGCCTAAACACATTCGCGCCTTCATTCGCACCCACACTCAATTCATCATACGCTCGCACTACACATCTAACAACATGTATACTGTCTTGGGCCAGTGATCACATCAACAAAGAAAAAAAGACAGTTACACTCTCCTGTATGATTTTGAACAGTATCTTAATTGCATGATTCATCAGGCTGATTGTTCTGAAGTCTGAACATTCTGTTGCATTTGGTTTTTTGGGCAATGTTATAAAAACTGATGTCTTCATGTCGTCTGGTAAATATCCTGTATTGTATATATCATTGCATATTTCTGTGATTGTATCTATACCAAAGCTCTCCAGAGCTTCTATCATTTCAATTTTTATGTTATCCACGCCTGCTGATCTTCCTTTTTGTATCATATGAATGGCATTCTCTACTTCTGATCTGAGAATGTTTGGGCCTTCATTAGAATCTGGTGATGGTTTTTTACCTCTGTTGTCTTCGAATAGTTCTTTTACGTATTCTGCCCATCTGTTTGATATGTCTTTCTCATCAAGTAATATTACACCATTTTTGTTCTTGATACAGCTTCCTCCTTGTGCAAACCGCGACCGATTTGATAATTTCTTTATTTCTTCATGCATATCTCTTGTCATGTGTTTTGCTTCCAAGTCTTCTATTTCCTTACATTTTGTTTCTATCCACCGTTCTTTTGCTTCTCTACACATAGTACGTATGTCATTGTCTATTGTTTTATATTCTGGAGTGTTTTTTGATTTCTTTCTTTCTGCCATTTTATTCAAGATGTCATCTTCCTGCGAAGTGTAAATTATATACGGTAATGCATTTCCTTACGTAGAGCTATAAACGACTTAGACGATATGTTTAAACTCCGACCTACCACCTAGCAGAAGATATGACGCCACTGATTGATATGCACGCAGACGGCGAAGTGTGAGCAGAAGTGTAAGAACGATCTGTAGGGGATTCGAGTGTGTGTCTTTGCAGTGTGAGGTCGCATGTGTTACTGCTCCCATATTTCATTTGATGTCGGCGATTACAGACATATTCTGATATTGTACATGGCTTCTCAGAATAGTAGAATGCATGATGTATTAACAGTGAAGTATTTATGAAAGATTGTATCGTTTGTGTGTCAATTTATGAGATGACAAAACTGTAGCCGACTTGAGACTGGTAGATGACCTTGTTCTCATACATATGATGTTATTATGGATCCTAAATAACATTTGACTGTTTCTCTGGAGCAGAATACGTATTTTACATAATTAAACTTCAGTTCTATGTGCAACAGAACCAGAGTCGTTGAACTGTGTATTTTACTCTCTGTGAGCGTTGGGATGAATGAACCTACTACTTGGTCTAAATACTATGTGTAAATTATATTCCTGACACTGCACACCATAAAATAACGCCACACTTCCCAAGGAAAAATAATTCGCATTTTTCTTCAACAAAAATTATTTCGCATTTATTTTGATACAACAATTATTTCGCATTTATTTTGATACAACAATTATTTCGCATTTGTTTTGATACAACAATTATTTCGCATTTCTCTCCAAGGAAGAGTCTTTCACAGTTTCCCACTAAATAACATATTGCAGTTTTCCCCCAAGGAAAAGTATTTCGCAGTCTCTCTCCCCTTCTCCAGCCCGGGAAAAAAATGTCGTTGTTGTCTTCAAGGAAAATTATTTTCTCCCAAAATAAAAGTATTTCACAGTCTCCACACACACACACACACACACAAACACACCAAAAGAAAAAAAAGTTTCACAGTTCTCTCCAAGGTAAAATAATTTGCATTTTTCCTTTGAGGAAAATTATTTTGCAATTATCTCCAAGTAAAAATATTTTTCATTTTTCTCCAAGTAAACATAATTTACAGTTCTCTCCAAGGAAATATATTTCGCATGTCTATCGCAAACATATTTAGAATTTGTGCACAAGGAAAAAAGTTTCCATTTCTCTCTAAGGAAATATAGTTTGCATTTGTCTTCAAGAAAAATTATTTTGCATTTATTTCCAAAGAAACAATTTTTTTTTTTTTTTTTGCATTTCTTTCCGGGGAAACTTATTTATCTCCAAGGTAAAATACTTCGCATTTCTCTCCACTGTAAAAATTCCGCATTTCTCTCCAATGTAAAAAAATCCGCATTTCTCTCCACTGTAAAAATTCCGCATTTCTCTCCAAGGTGAAATATTCGCATGTCTCTTGAATGTAAAAATAAATACACATTTTTCTCCAAGGTAAAATATTCGCATTTCTCTGGAAGGTAAAAAATTAGAAGGCCTCCTCAGTGAAAAATATTTCTCATTTCTCTCAAAAGAAAACTAAATTGTAGGCTACTCAAATCCGTAAATGGGGTTGAAGTCGCTATGCGCTGGCTTAGCTCTGGGGCCATATTAAAACAGAAAGAGAAACTAACTTTATGTCCAAGTATGTGTATTACTGTTTCACATTCTTAAATTTTAAATGCATGTAGAGAAGTTAGAATTCTTGCTACTCAAGGCAAAGTTACCAGGTTCGAGACTTGGTATCGTCACGCTCCAGTCTAGTCCAGCTGTAAATGGGTACCTGACTCTGCTCTTGAGTTAGGGAAGGCAAATTCAGCGAGGAAGGGAACTGGTGGCCCCTCGCCATAAACCTGTGACGCAGTTTAGAGAAGTCATCAACACTTTACTCCCTTCCTCCAGTATCGGCTGTGTGATTACATTAATTCTTGTTTTCCCCCTGGAGATTTCTACTACCAGACTCGACAACCTCATTAATGCTGTTATGGTAGTAGTTGAATGGGGAGAAAAAAACAAAAAAACACACAAATGGTAATACGTCTTACAAGGTGAAAGAACAAGAAAAACCTACGTTGCGGCCACAAGGCCTTCGTCAGGGACAGACAAACAAGAGACAGGAGGGAAGAAAAGAGTGGTAGTAGCAGTAATAGTAAAGTTTGTGTTACTACTAGATGGTTCATTGCAATGTCCATTCCTTCACTTCTCTGTTCACCCTCTATACAGCACGGAGCTAAAGCTGTCATGTGTTCAATCCTTCACCTCTCTGTTCACCCTCTATAGAGCCCAGACCTAAAGCTGTCACGTGTTTATGCAGCAGTAGTTTCTGTGGCAATCTGATTTATATCATGAGGTTGCCAGTGCCATACACAATCTTAGATGAGTCTTTTCTTACGAATACTTAATTGAACAGTAGACATATTCTTTCTTTGTCCACTTGGAGACCACCGGGAGGTATTCTGGACAGTCCTGTATTGTCATCGTAATCCTTTTGTGGGGGGATAAAAAGGTTTTTCTGGTTCCACATGTAGAAGGCACGGTTACTTGGTCAATGAGGGCAACAAATATTGGAGTAAACTTAACACAAACAACGAATCGAGCTTTGCCTTGCTTTGCCACCTTTTTCTCTTCAAAAAGCACCTTGTAGCAATTAAAATGTTGTTCTATGTCACAGGTTACCAGAGAACTGCATTCCATTTTTGGGTTTTGCTTCATTGTGCTAGCAATGACAATGCTTCTTGGACATCCCACCACACTGAATGAACTTAAAAGTTATATTCCTGCCTCCCACTGAATTTTGCACACAGCGTAAGATCGAATTTTTAAAGCGTTTAACCAGTATATGGCATAAAATAGAAACAGCGTTATATCGAAAAAGCGGTTAGCGAACAGCGTAAGACCAGGGACTTACTGTACACTACAAGTCCATCCGATCAAGGTATTTGTGCGTCTTTTCTATCCCCTTCATGTCTGATTCCATTCTTCTTCTTCGTCTATTTTTCTGTCTTCTCCACCTCTGTTATCATGGGGTGTTCCAGGACAGTGGCTGTCTTGTAATCCTATCATTTTATTTCATTCATTGATTATTTAATAATCATAAGGTTGTTGAAGGCATATGCTCCTATGCTCCTATGCTCCTTTGAGAGTTGAAAGATTTGGTTTGGTTTTCGTTGCACACGGACAACTCCATTAGTGCTCCTATCTCCACCCTTAGATCACACAGTAAAGATCTTAGCACAGTGCACGAACCCCGTTGCACCGGTGAGAATCCCAATGGGTGCATATAGGAATCACACATTCTATAAATATTTTTCTGGTGGGTAGGTTTCTAATTTTTTTTTAAAATGTTACCAGGGCAGTTTCCTTATGGCCTACTCTTTACGATTTACAACTGCAGTGGGATTTTTAACGTGCGCAACTTGCACACGGGACCTCCTATTTTCTGGCCCTTATCTAAGAAGGCTAGGCATCCGATCTCACTACCTGGGAGACCAGGGGGAGTATGACATACGTAGGACCACTGGTTCTGAAATAATTTCCATAAATTATATTCCCTCTGCTAGGAATCGAACCCGGTACCTTTAGAATTCGAGGCGGACGCCATACCTTTTAGCCACTCCCACCTCCAGAATAAAGGGTGAAAGAAGAAGAAGAAGCAGATTAATTATTTATTATTATTAATTTTATACATCTTTATTATGTCCTTCGCCATTATCTCATATCGTTTCTATATATTTCTCATCTTTGATTTATCTTTTTATGTGGCTGACGAAGGGAAACGCCGAGACGCCTCTTGTTGCGTAGCAGTATTGTATTTCATTTGCTAAACAGATTCCAGTAACCATTGTTCATGTTGTTTTTTAAATTGACATATTGATTTATTGACAGGGAACACGATGTCTAACGCCGTCATTATGTTTTCACCTCTGCTGATGCTCGTGTTGTGCTACAAACAGCAACATGAGAAGCGGTTCGTGTACAGTTTTTCTAGCGGTAACAGGTTAGTGATGTCTCATGTGTTTGTCTTAAACTATCTGCCAGTTCCATATTATCAGCATCATTGTCATTCGTTTCCCCACGGAGCATGGGCCTTCAACCGTGTCTCCAGCCATCCTCTCCATCTTCTCGGTCTCATCTATTTCTTTTACCCCGAAAACTCCAGAACACGGTCTGTAGTGTAATGCTATAAAAGATTTCCTTAATGCTCGTCTCATCCATTGCCAGCACCCCTTCTCTCATCTCTCCCACTTCCCCGGAACCTGTCTAGCTCCTGTTGTTGGCTCCACACTGGGGATTTTGTCGCACTGCCCCAATCCCTCTATTCCGCGTCAGATTCCATCCACTAAAGTCTGCAACTTCCCGACCGCTGCTTCTTCTTAATCTGTCTTTGACTTATCCATTATGTTTGTTGAAGTTTTTGTGATAAAAAAGTTTTTTTTACGGGATTGTTTTTTAACCAGTCTGTGACAACATGGATTATAAATTCTGACCACTTAGACTTGAACTACCATCCCTCCTAATTTCTGTCTGAATTTTGTCACGCCCATTTCACTTCTTTTCGTTTTTGTAGATACAAGCGGGGTAATTGACTTGTAATTCTGGAAGCTGATAGGTTCACTCTCCTGTTTCTGTAATATAGGTAGGAGATAACTGACGCGTCCCGTACTCACTGTCGTGGACGACAGAGGCCTCTTTTTTAGAGTTCGGTTGACCACGAGTCAAAAGCCCGACACTCAGTTTGAGAAATAGCGGCAAAATGTCCCGGGTCTTTGACACGGGAAAAGGTTCCTAGAGAGAGTTCCGTCATGTTACGTAGCAGGCCGGCGAGGGAGCGAATTTGCCGAGACACCTGCGTAGGGAGGGGACGGTCACAAAGAGTTCCCTGTGCTTTGATGGCCAGGAAAGTCTGGGACCTGCTAGCGTGACCCTCTTTCCCTGTTGCGCCAAATTCTTTGTAGTAGGTCTCCTAGAGACGTCTCTGGGTAACTATTACGTGTTATTTCTCTGCTTCCCTAAGCAGGTGTTTAAATCACTCTGAACACCTGTGGCAAATTCTCACTATATATAGGCAATCTTGGCTGTCTCTCATGGCTTCAGTCCTAAAATTCTTGCCGGGAGATAGTAGCAGACGTAACACCAGCTTGCCTGCTTGATTTTAAGAGTGGGAGATTCTGACAGTTGCGGTAAGCAAATTTAGAAATTGGTACTTAGTATAAATTATGTGCTTGGGATATGTGATAAGTTATAAAGGTTTTTTTTTTGGTGATGTAATTAAAGCAATCATTCAACCAGAGGATCTAAAGCTATAGCCAGTGTTATTGTGATTGTATGCTTCTACCAGTTATAAGAGCCAAATAGTTGTGGGACTTGATGTCTGATATAGTTCATTAAAAGTATAATCGGCTTACTATATGTATATATATGTATATATACATATATATATATATATATATATATATATATATATATATATATATTATATATATATATATATATATATATATATATATATATATATATATATATATAACTATGTAACGGAATGTTACCTTTTTAACACACACAAAAGGTTAACAACATGTACTTTGTATCAAAGTGCGTACTTGGGTATTAATGGGTATTTTAAATGCAATTTGTACACTTAACTAGCGCATACTTCTATTTGTCGTCATATCCTGTATGTAATGTTTAAATGTGTCGAACGCCCTATTACCAGTTTAGACTGGTCGGCGAATTGTGTGGAGGCAGGTGGGTTAGCCGACCTGACTAATTTTAAGGTCACGTCTTGCCAAGAAGGAGAGGGAAGGGCAGTTTTTAAACATGCCTGAAACCATTCCCGCATCAGACGCCGGCACCAGGACATTGTAGTGTTATGCAAACACTACCATAAGCCGACCCTGCACTTATGGTTGATCGGACGGTGAGCGGGGGAGAGTAAGAAAGCTACAGCGCAGTTCAACCTTGATCAGATTAATAGAAGGGGAGGCGTGTATGCTTTTCCTGTATCTAGTTAAGACCTGTTTATTGTTGTGACGTGTTGCAATATTTATGTTTGTTTAGCACGATGATTGTTTGTATTTTCTTAATAGCTAACCCCGGTTAGTTCAGGCCCTACGCTCAAGCCTTAGGCCTGACTAAATTCCTGGAGGAAAGGTTGCACAATTTATCGACCTTTTACAGCTGGGTTGCACGTAACTACATGCGTGCCTAGTTCATCACCCTATTACGGGCACATTGATGAGTGGCCTTTGCTTGGAGTGCCAAGACTTCGCCCAACACGTAATAAGAGGAGCGCTCATGCTCCGTTGGCACGAGTTCTCTTTACCAAGCTAATAAGAGGAGCACCCATGCTCCGTTTGCACCAGTTCTTTTTATCAAGCTACGTCGTCCCTTATCAGTGAGGACCGCTACAGTAGTAGTCGGCCATTACACTAAAGGTGGATTTTTCCTCATCATTTGTTTATCTTGAGTGTTGCCATCGCAACCCCCGATTTCATGGTTTTACAGCAGAGTGCAGTCAATTCACGGATTAAATTAGCAATTACCCTGGAGAAGAAAATTTCTCCATCGGCTAACCGTGATCCCAGTGAAAAATATAATTATGAACAGATCACAACAAGGGATGAAAAAAGTTAGCGCTGTCAAAGTTCACAAACGTTAAAGTATATTTCTTTTTATTTCCCCACAAACAGTATCCCCATAACAAATTACGTCAGTGGTTCTCAACCCTTTATCCTCGAACCCTATGAGTATTCTCAAACTATGCAGAAGAGATTCAAGTAAGACTTTTATTGAGGTTGATATAATACCATACGACTATTTGTTTGTTTACCTGTAAGAGGTTTTAATTTTAATAAGAGAAGTCGGGGTCTTGGAGCTTGTAACCGACTCCGACTAAAACTCGACTCTGCACAAAACTACAATCTGCTTGACTGTGACACCCCACTCCGACACCGACTCCATAACCTAGTAGTATATGGAAGTGTAACTAAACTCAATCTTCGATATGGTTATATAATGTAACAGAAAATGGAGGTGGTGGTGTCTTTCAGACCTTAAGCCCTGGTGCAGAAAACAGGCTGTCAGTGGCTACTGGACAATTCTCAAGTAAACTCAGAGCAGAGGCAGAGGCCTTGAAAACTGCAGCAGAGGTTATATTGACAGAAGAAAACACAGAGAGACAAGTTGCTTTTCTTACTGATGCACAGTCAGTAATTGCAACGTTGAAAAGCCAAAATAATACAGATCTGGATGACCTCAGAATAGTGCTCCACAAACTTTGTCAACGATTCAAAAGTGTTGTGATCCAATGGATCCCATCTCATTGTAACATCACCGGCAATGAAGAGGCTGACAGAATGGCAAAAGAAGGTTCACATCTACATCAGCCTGGTGCAAGCTTAAATTTCGAGGAGGCAAAGAGTTTTATCAGAATCAGATACAGAAACAAATGGAATGTAGAACATCCAGGTCACACACAGAATGATGCTTACTACCAGCTCAACAGAAGAGAACAAGTGGTAATCTTCAGACTCTGCACTGGCCACAACAGATTGAGATACCATCTATTCAACAAGCTAAAGATAGGAACTACCGATCAGTGTAACTGTGGCACTGATAAAATGACTGCTGAGCATCTGCTTCAAAGTTGCCCCTTATACGCAGAGAAAGCGCATATGGCCAAAGCCGGCTCCTTTCGTGGAAAAGCTCTACGGGGATTCAAATAGCCTCAAACTGACTACTGCTTTCTTTGAGAACATTCAAGTGGGCGTCTGAGAGTGTACGAAGAAGAAGAAGAAGAATCTTCGATATTATCACCAGACCACACGGTTTTTTTTACATTTGGACTTGCGCTATAAAATACCGATGGACCTCCTGTCTAGATTGAACGGAGTGAGCCTCACCAAAACGAGGCAAAACTTCTAATTTAAAAAAAAACCCTCCGATAAGGTGTTACACGGGTAAGACATGACTCTCATAAGGTGTTACCCCGGTAAGACAAGACTCTCATAAGGTGTTACAACTGGAAGACGATACTCTCATAAGGTGTTACACCGGTAAGATAAAACTCTCATAAGGTGTTACACCGACGAGACAAGACTCTCATAAGGCGTTACACCGGTAAGATAAAACTCTCATAAGGTGTTACACCGGTAAGACAATACTCTCATAAGGTGTTACACCGGTGAGACAATACTCTCATAATGTGTTACACCGGTGAGACAAGACTCTCATAATGTGTTACACTGGTAAGATAAAACTCTCATAAGGTGTTACACCGGTAAGACAAGACTCTCACAAGGTGTTACACTGGTGAGACAAGACTCTCATAAAGTGCTACACCGGTAAGACAAAACTTTCATAAGATGTTACACCTAAGACAAAACTCTGATAAGGTGTTACACCGTTAAGACAAAACTCTGATAAGGTGTTACACCGGTAAGACAAAACTCTGATAAGGTGTAACACCGGTAAGACAAGACTCTCATAAGGTGTCACACCGGTAAGACAAAACTCTTAAAAGGTGTTACACCGGTGAGACAAAACTTTTATAAGGTGTTACTCCAGTAAGACAAGACTTTTAGAAGGCGTTACACTGGTGAGACAAAATTCTGTTAAGGTGTTACACCAATAAGACAAAACTCTCACAAGGGGTTCGTAATAATTGTACATTTGGGAAATACTGTTCTATGGGACGGGCCTTCTTGAGCCTATCTCCTAGGTGTGACACTCCTATCATTATTCTCTTTTTGTCAGACAGAAATACAGGAGCAGTGGAGATTATAATAATTTTGCTAAGAGAGAACTATAGTGAAGAGAGAAAATAAACTCATTGTGTGGCGTATCATTTGATTGCTTGTAATAATTATCTTTCTTTTCGTCTTTTTTCATTCTCAGTTGTCGGAATAGGATCGTTGTTTTTCCACATGACTCTTCAGTACAGCATGCAGGTGAGTTCATTTCTTCGTCCCCTGTCTCTTTCGTCGCTCGTCCTATATATAAAATCCCAGCTTTTTCTGTCAGTGCGTAACGCTAAGGGATGCAACTTTGGTTGAAAGTTAGACATTAATAGTATTGTTTCCCGTATATGTACTCTCCCGAAAATAGTAACACTTACCAAAGAAGAATGCGCAAATGACGGTGTGCACAAACATATTTATAGAATGTGTGATCCTGTATACACACATTGGGATCCTCGCTGCTGCTACGTAGTTCGTGTACTGTGGTTATGCACAGTGGTTTATTTTTTAATACTTTTGAATAAGTAAAATTGCCGTTAGGTATCGGTGCTTTTGAATTTAATTCCCGTGTTATGACAGGCTTTTACACTAGTTAACAAATATGGGTTGTGCAGGCTGTCATAAATGGGTGTCTGTGAAGATTAGGGTTGAAATGGTATGACTGTGTATGGCCTGCAGTTGACTACTTGTCTGGAAGCCATAACTGCAAGTCGCTCCAGCACTTCTACAGCCGTGGTTTCCGTATAAATGTCTTTTACATGCTGAAATTATACCAGGTCAGAGGTCACTTTAACAAGGATTTTCTAAATATCTGAGAAAACCCCAGAACTTTGTACATCCCCGTCATGGGCCAAGCTCAAGGACCTAGACATCAGGCGCCCTCGCTTGGCTTTTTTAAAAACTCCAATACTTTCTATCAGTTGACTCGAATTCGAGTTGGAATTACGTCACCACAACGATTCTATTGGAAACTCGACTCCCACGTTTTCTATTAGCCTCTCGAATCGACTCAGGACGTCCCAATTTCGGTGAACCAACTCGCTGTACAGAGATAGTATGTCTAAATAATATTTAAAAATTAACACCATTACTGGGTACTTTTGTGTAAAAAAATATTATAAATATTGTTTCGGGGTGACAAATCAGCTAGAGTATAGGGCAAAATCGTCGCTGAACATAGCAGGACTTACATGATAACAACCTCCACCAGGAGAATAGAGGTAGAGGCAGCTATTGCAGCCTTAAGGTGGCTGTTTAAAACTTCATTAACAAGGACAGTTATTGTGTCAAATTCTTATTCCTTACCTTGGAAGGTCCAAGATGGATGGCTACGGCCTAAACGGAAAACTTCCATTGAATCTTCAGGAACTGGTGTGGATCTACTGTCCTGGTGTGGGTGCGCGGCAACGAAAGCTCAGGCAGACTAGCTTCACGAGCACCCATAATAGATACATTGGATATGGATACTGGAAAGATACTGAGGACAATTAATAATCGCTTATTAGAGAATGACACTGCTATATTATCAAGGATAAATTTACTGGAAAGTGACATCAAACGTAAGGGCTAGCAGGGATGGACGTATGAGAGTCAGAGGATGCTTCTGGCGTGTACATAACCAGCGAGCTACATGAACAATTAGCATTCATATCCTTCGACATTTGCTGAGGGAGACTGAACACCTATGGGTTTGCCTGGAGTGTAATGATGTCGATACTGGTCAAAAATAACAAGAGCTGTTTTTTCTTTTTGGTTTTCTTCATCTGTCTGTCTGTCTGTCTGTCTGTCTGTCTGTCTGTCTGTCTGTCTGTCTGTCTGTCTGTCTGTCTATCTATCTATCTATCTATCTATCTATCTATCTAATTATCTATCTATCTATCTATCTATCTATTTATCTATATATTTATCTTGTTATATCTATCTATCTATCTATCTATCTATCTATCTATCTATCTATCTATCTATCTATCTATCTATCTATCTATCTATCTATCTATCTATCTATCTATCTATCTATCTATCTATCTATCTATCTATCTATCTATCTATCTATCTATCTATCTATCTATCTATCTATCTGTGTCATTCACTCTTTCTTACATGTTATGAATATTGCCATGATTCTAACATTGTGTGAAATATCTGTTGCTGTCACAGTTGATGGATGAATTACCAATGTTGTGGGCAAGTGCTTGCTTTATATATGTGGGGTAAGTCAAACAAAAACATGCTACATGTTCCTATTTCTTATCTGATAGTTTTTAAAATCTCTATTTCGTTAAAACACATCAGTCTGCCAGTTTAGCGTCTTCTTCTTCAAGTACCATGCCTAGTGGCGTAGGAGATCACGCCTCTTCACAACTTCTTGTCTCCAGTACAATTTATCAGTTCTGTTGTTGACCTCTTTCCATGCCACGATGTCAAACTGTCCAGTATTTGCTCTCTTTGTCTTCACCTGTCTCTTTTTCCTTCAGTCTTACCTGCCCTACTACTGCCAGTTTGACTGCATCTATTTTAAAAGAGAGAGAGAGAGAGAGAGGGGGGAGAGAAAAAAAAAGGGGGGGGGGGGAACTACAAAAGACTACGAGATTTTAAAAAACATGGTAATGAATCTTATTAGGGTCGAGGGCAATAAAAATTTCAAATGTTACAGCCACGCGGCTTTTGTCATGGACTTCTTCAAATACTAGACTTACAGGCGTAGGTGATCAGTTCTGTCTACAACTGCCTATCTCCAGCACTGTGTACCAATTCTGTTGTTGACTTCTGTCCGTGTCATGACGTCAGACTGTCCAGTACCATCTCTCCTTGTCGTCCTCTATCCTGTGTTCTTTAGTCATCCCTCTTTTCACGATAAATGCCACCTGCCTTCTTCTCATACCTTGTGCCAAGAAAGTCAATTGATTCTTTCTGATATAAATAATAACCTTCCTTATGCGCTTTGCCCTCTTTCAGGTAACCCTCTTTTTCAACTGTCAATCATCATTTCCCGCGTGCTGCGCGTGGAGCCACGACTGCTGCCGGTTCCCAAGGAGCTTGCGCCAAAGCACGCATGCGCTGTTGTAGTGAAGGTTTTCTATAGCAATTTCCTTATCGCCAGCCCTGAGCACAACTTCATATGAGTCGTTTCCTATGACATGAGGGAGCAGTAGGCATATTCCTTTTCTATCTTTACAAAGAACACCGCCCCCCCCCCCCCGGAACTATATGGGGTACATTTTATTTCGTGTATAACAATTTACTTGATAGATGCGCTAACTCTGTGCACAATTTTGCGCATTTTTTATGTTTGTAAAAGATCACTTGGTAGGGGGCTCAAAATCGTTGCCTTGTGTGTAATTTTTGTATCTGTCTATACGAATACCATTAGTAGAGACGTCAAAATGTGTGTCGAATTGTGTGCATTTATAAAAAACTCACTCTGTAGGACCGCAAAATCTTTTTGACTGCACAGATGGGCCATGGGAAACACCAGGTGAGAGGTTAACAGACAAATGGCCAGTCCTGATCCTAATGACAACATTGGTCATCTTACAAGGATGAATCAGAGCACCATTTTTCGGCTCAGAACACAACATATACCACTCAACAGTTACTTGAACAGAATCCAACCACAACACACTCCAGAGTGCCAGCTGTGTAACTACCCCAACGATACTGTTGACCACCATCTCTTTGAGTGCTCAGCACTCGATGATGTTAGGAAAATGCTCCTTCCTCCCAGGCCAGATAAGTGGAACACCTTGTACAGAGAAACAAAACAACTTGCGAAAACATGCAGACGTCACTATATGGCATTGGGCCGAAGGGCGAGAACCCAAGCGCCACTGGATCAATAACAATATCTGTTTATTAAAATTCACTTGATAGAGGGGTTAAAATCGTTGCCTAAATGTGGATAATTTTTATCTGGTTATAAAATTTCACTTGGTAGAGGCGTAACAATTTTTGCCTAATTATGCATATGTTTTATCTGTTTATAAAAACTGACTTGGTAGAGGCGTTAAAATCGTTGCCTAATTGTGTATATTTTTTATCTGTTTATTACCAGTGTTATGATGAAGAGCAAACACAATGAAGATAACAGCGTTCTCCAAATCATCTTATTTATTATCTGTTTGGTCATCACGTCGGTAAGATAATATTTCTTCACTCATTGACTAAATATACTTATATATTTTCTGATGGTTATCTTATTAAAATAATAATGGTGTAGATTATGTAGACTTTTTGAGATGGGTTCTTGCATGGATTGAAAAGATTGGGGTGGTATGACGGGATCGCCGGTGTTGGGGCTCGTGGCTGGGGCAAGAGATGGTGGTTGGGCAATGGTTCAGACACGTTGAGAAAACATGTTATCGTTACAAGGCGGTCTATGTTCTGGGTCCCCCGGGGTGGGAAGGGTGGAGGGAGATCAAGAGGTGCATGGAGAGGGGGCTGGGAACAGAAATGAGTGCAATAGGAAAAACATGAAGGGATCTTGAACGGATGGCATGGACCGGACTTGGCACACATTTGGTGAATGCTTATGCTCCGTGGGGAGCTGAGAGATTATGATGATGACTATATTTAAGACCCCCAAAACTGTCAGTAGTCAAGTTACAGAATCTCAAAAGTAACATTTCCAACTTGTCGGTTCCAAGTCCCGACCCTTCCATGGAATCTTTGATCCTTAATCGACCCCTTGCCAGAACCCTGCAGCAAATAATAAAAGGAAGTGATTACAGAGGCACAAAGAATTATCTTGGCCTTTTTATTGAAGTTAAAAACACCATCTAGTACTGTGCCCTGCACTCCAGGGAATGAGAAAACTCCTACCACACAACCCATCCATAGACAATACATTTTATTGCAGCCTAAAACAGCTTTTTAGGAACTGTGCAATACCACATAATGGCATCAAGGTCACCAAGAGCTGATGTTCAATGACAGTGGATTAAAGTCAAGTCAAATTCATTAATGGGAAGGATGTGGATGATGAGTATTAACAAGGGCATTTGATATTTGGTTCCAGATTGGTCACTTTTATTCCTAAGCCGCCACGTTCTTCCAGGTTTAGTCTGTTCATTTACTTTGAGCTTCATTTGCTCCGCTAAAACCAGCTTCAACTATGTACAAACTTGGTGATGTAAACAGAAACGGCTCAACTGCACAAAACAAAAGGGTATCTTGTAACTGTATTTACTACGTCCAAAATCCGGATTTCAGAAATACGGACCATCCGAGAATCCGGACTTTTTGAAAACTCTTTTTTTTAAATTTCCTGGCTTTTGTAAGTGTTCCATCCACAAGCAATGCAGCAGACGCAAAAGAAGTCGCGGAAATAAACGAATAAATATACTCATTTTCATAAATGAAGCATTCTGTATTTAGTAATGAATAAACCAACAAAATTTGCATGCTTTATCTCTTCTTTGTTCTTCCTTAAATTTGAATTTTAAAAGTACTGCCCGAGAATCCGGAAAATCCTAAAATCCGGACCGACCAAATCCCGAGCAGTCCGGATTTTCGAACTTAAAAGGCAGTTCTTATCCTGGACTTCGCAGATCCCCAGGTTAAGAAAGGTAGAGTGTGATGAAGACACACATGGAGAAAGGTAGAGTGTGATGAAGACACACATGGAGAAAGGTAGAGTGTGATGAAGACACACATGGAGAAAGGTAGAGTGTGATGAAGACACACATGGAGAAAGGTAGAGTGTGATGAAGACACACATGGAGAAAGGTAGAGTGTGATGAAGACACACACATGGAGAAAGGTAGAGTGTGATGAAGACACACATGGAGAAAGGTAGAGTGTGATGAAGACACACATGGAGAAAGGTAGAGTGTGATGAAGACACACATGGAGAAAGGTTTTAGAGTGTGATGAAGACAACACATGGAGAAAGGTAGAGTGTGATGAAGACACACATGGAGAAAGGTAGAGTGTGATGAAGACACACATGGAGAAAGGTAGAGTGTGATGAAGACACACATGGAGAAAGGTAGAGTGTGATGAAGACACACATGGAGAAAGGTAGAGTGTGATGAAGACACACATGGAACAGAGACCTGGAGACATATATGAAAGGGATGAGGAAGCCACAGATAAACCCGGAACTTATGACACGTGATAGAACATCTTGGCAGGTGTTTGTTGAATGCCTATCCTCCTTAGAGAACTGAGAGGTGATGGTGATGATGACATTATCTGTTGTGAAGATAGTCAAATATATTTGTCACAACTCTATTGTTATAAGAGCTTTACTTTGTGTATCATGGCAAATATAAAACTCAGACGCTAATATTAATTTTTTTTAATTTGTGTATCAGGTTGAGTTATTTGATGCATACAACTATAATTTGTTCTATTGCTTTTGTTCCAGATGTATATTTTGGTTGAGGTTCCCGAATTTTTACAGGTAATATAATCTTTCGGTTTGTGTACTTTACGTTTTTTTAAATCAGTGTTTCTCAAACTATGAAACAGTGTTGGTAAAAAGGGTCCCGTTACACGTCCACTGAGGCATATTGGGAATATGGTGTTAGGCCGATATTTTCTTGACCATCGGACCGTCGAGGACTATGCCATTATTAGGACCACTGATTCTGAAAAAAATTTCCACACATTATTATTATAATTTATATATTAACTTAATGCTGGTCAGCTGGGAAAGGGCCATATGTTGTAGTAGGCAGTCAAGAGAGACTCGAGCGAGAAAATGAACGCAATGTTAAGTGGTGAGTGCTCTTTTGAGCCTTTTGGCGTTTAGAGAGATATGTGAGATTGTCATGTATTTTCTTGAGGAACACTGGTTACTATAAGGTGCATAGTAGTTACTTACTTAAACGTTCCTCTTCTACCGTGAGGTGCAGAGGTTTGGAAGAGAGAGCGCCATACTATCCCATAGGCTGTCTTCCTCTTGGCCTGGTTCCATTCTAGTCCTCGGCTGTTCAGAGATTGTCTAATGTTGTCCCTCCAGCGGACTCTGGGTCGTCCTGGAGGTCTGGATCCCTGGCTCTTAGCCTCCCATACCTGCCGTGGCAGCCGATCTTCTCCCATTCTGCAGATATGGCCAAACCATCTTAGTTGGGACTGTTCTACTTGGGTCTACAGGGGTTGGATATTCAGGCCTTGACGTATCGTGTGGAGGTGCATAGTACATTTTAGTATGTCTGTGATTCACGATCAAATTTGTATTCTGCGTTTATTACCTTTTTTTAAATATTAGCTTTGCCTCGTCTTGGTAAGGCGCGCCACGTTCAACCTAGACTCAAGGTTGTCGGTTATATTAGGACTCATGTCCAAATATAAAAGATTTTGAGGTCTAAGGAGTATTTAACACATATTATGTATCGTATTCTGAACATTTGTTATAAAGTTATAAAATATCGTACCCTTCGTGTGTGAGTCAATTCAGTTATAGCTATTTAGTGTTGATAACGAGTCATGTGGCGCCGAGTTGGCAGGGAGGATAGTGTGATTCGCTTCCATAGCTAGGCGGCGGTGCCGTTCGGAAGGTCCTGTGTTCGATTCTCCGGTAAGCCACTCGCATCTGTTGTTTTTCGGTTGTCTAGTTTTCTACTTCTTTATGTGTCACGAGAGCCTGAAACATCCTTTTATTTGTGTAATATTTATTCATTTACTGTCGTTGCGTAAGTTCTCTAACAATTTAATGTCGTTGTGCTAACCCAATGTAGCACGACACAGCAGGACATGATGACAAGGTTGAACTTGAAGAAACACCACTACAAGATATAGATTCGTAATCTTGTCTTTGCAGAAATATAGACAAAGCTGGAAGCACAGACAATGATATCAAAATAAGAATACAAAACTGAAGAAGACATTTCATTGCATTATAAACAATTATTATACACACAAAGGTATGTTTCAGGCGTTCGTGAGAGATAAAGAAGCAGAGAACTAGACAACAGAAAAACAACAGAAGTGAGTGGCTTACCAGAGAATCGAACCCAGGACCTTCCGAACGGCACCCCCGCCTAGCAATCCTCCCTGCCAGCTAGTGCCTAGTTTAGTGGTGCCTAGTTGGCAGGAAGGATAGTGTGATTCGCTTCTGTTTACAGGACTCGGGTTTTCCCTCTTTATTTGTTTCTTTGCATTGTAAGCATATGGAGATCAAGAGAAACTAGTTCCAACTTAAAAATAAGAATCTTCAACTCAAGGGGAGGAGCTACACTGAAATGCTATTTTCGTTATTAATTGCTGGATTTCAATGAAAACGCACAGACTTAACCTATATAAATACTAGATATGCAAATTGAAAAGTTTGATGGCACTGCACCACTGGTTGCCATAGAAACGGCGGCCATATTGGATTATATTGTTCCATTTCAATTTGCTAAGGCTTTTCATTTACTAAGCTCTGAGCACCAAATTTGAACACAACGTTTATCATTACATTTTAAAACTTTCTGTGTGATGGATTTTTGATAACTTTAATACAAAAAAACGATGTATAATATGTAGGGGTGTAAGCTTGGTTGCTATGAAAGAAACTAGGTCTAATTAGACATATTTTCTCGAGTTTGAGAAAATCTCTCCGTACCATACCTTTTTCAAAGTCAAAATACATATTGTTAGAATGCATTTTGACATTTAATTCTGTTATATTCAGATTCAGGAGATGCTAAAGTATCAGAAAATGGACTAATCCCAAAATCCATCATTTTTGTATTTTGACGTAAATTTAATACCCATTCCTCCTCTTAAATGTCAAGTCAGTCTTATTGTATGGATGTGAAACATGGAGAAAAGGAAAAACATCAACCGGAAAGCTACATACTTTCATAAATGGGCACTGCGTAGAATAAAAGGAGTGATGGAGGTATAACAAGATCACTTATGTGGGACAGATCACAAGAACCAGACAAGTACCAATGGAGTGAGATCAGGAAAAAGACACTGGTGATAAATAGGACATACTTAGAGGAAACCTATTGGTAGCATTACAAGGTAGTCCTTGTTCTGGAATCCTCGGGTTAAGAGGTGTAGAGGTAGACCAAAGAACGCATGAAGAACACATGGAAAGAACTTGCACGGACGGCACAGGACAGAAAGATGTGGCATAAGTTTACTTATGCTCCTCGAGGAACCGAAGGGTGATCATGATGACACTGTGTAACAATTGGTTAGTGTATTCTGTGCTAGTTTACGTAGTTCCCCGAGGGAAAAGGGGAGGGGGGGGGGGGGGGCACTGATGAGACAAAGAGAGAATAGCAATACCTCTCCCTCAAGCATGTCGTACAAGGCCATTAATACAAGGTTGTGCATGAGACTGGCAACATCATCACGCAAAATAGAGTGATACAGCAACCAGCATTATAAGTTTATTTGAAGGTTTGCTGCAGGGTTCTGGCAAGGGGGATCATCTACACTGGTGGCTTCACGCTTCGTGAGGAACAAAAAGGAAGTTTTATGATGGTCTCTTCTAGAGCTTGTGAGGGTTGTCGTAAATTTGGATAGGTATTTAAGTTAGATTAGGTCCCCCTGAATAGAACAGGCAAAGTGGTTATTAAGTGAGAATTTAGGTAAGAGAGATATATATCACTAGTGAATAGTTTAAGAGTAGAATCTGTCACTGGATTTGAGAAGATACTCTAGTCCAGCATATCTTTACGACTGTAATTTTTTTAACAGACAGTCCTAATCTCCATACATGGAATATATATGTTTAATTACACACACACACACACGCACGCACGCACGCACGCACGCACGCACGCACGCAGTTATGTGACAACAAGACACACAAACGTGAAACAAACTATTGTAAATGGAGTATGGGTATGAGCTGTGCGAACCAACACAAGTAATTAAGTTTTTGTTAAGTTTATTATCATATAATATAAACTGCTCACAATATATATATATATATATAATCAATAAAATCATAGGTTACAGCATTTGGAAAATAACCCCATAAGTGCAATCCCCTCTGTTGAGAAAAGATCCCGCAAGAAGTTAACAATAAACCCCAAGAGGTCAAAGATTAACACTAGGGTATAGAATAGACGATAAAGTAAAGAACAGAGTTCCTAATTAATACATCCTGAAAAAATATCAGTATTAGCGAACAAAAAAAAAAAGAAGTGGGTGCAATGAGTATATAAATAAAAAGATATTCACTCCTCTTTACTCACACTCTGTCAATCTGTGGCCACATTCAATCTCGCTTACCTACTCGTTGATTAACAACATCTTGAACATTATCATCCAATGTTGTGCTTCGCCGAAGTTAGCCCCAGTTCCTCCACTAATAATTAATCCTCCAAATGGGGAACGCTTACTTTGGTGGTGATTATTGGATATGGAAAATGTCACGTCAGATAGTTCAGGTGGTAAAATAATTATCAAGATCTAGTGTTCACAGTGGACTGTAGTTAGTACTTCCAATAGTTAAAGGAAATGTCTGGTGGGTAAATCTTTCTGGATAAATCATCTTGACAACACAATGGTCAATAGTCGGGAACAATGTTATGCATAGATATTCTTGCCACAGCGGCTGATAAGATTTGATGTAAAAATCTGGGTAATTTGTATGTCCAGTTAATTTTCATTCTCAATGTTTATACGTTTGGACTCTCTCTCTCTCTCTCTCTCTCTCTCTCTCTCTCTCTCTCTCTCTCTCTGCATGAAGCAAGAGGACCGCACAGGTCAACATTTAAGACCCGATAATAATTAAAAATGTTACTGGTACTATTCAAATTTAGACCGCTAGCAGCTGGGTTGTGATCAGTACTAGATTTGGAAGAAAAACAAAACATGTAATCACAATAAAATATCCTATCCGGTCATGCGTAAGGTTAAGATATCTTATCCACTCTGTCATTTAATTAAATTAAAAACACACAGGTCTTAGCCTATCTTATCACGCTTCGCTCAACTGTTACGGGTTGGGTTTGAAGGTATGCGCCTTCCCCCCCCCCCCCTTCTCGGTGAACTCTCAGCGCACAATATCAGTGATAATTTAGTTATGATTACTTTACAAATATCGCTTGTCATTACTAGCTATTTGTTTTCGCCACATGATATTTCACTAGTCACTTACACAATTACACGTCATGAATTAGAAGTAAATTTTATATTCCGTCAATAATCAGTTGCCTAGTGTATTTATCAGTCAATTAAACATCTTTTTCTGGGTGATAGCGATTGGTTAATTTTTACGTTACAGCTGGAAAAATTAGCTATATGTTATTTAATACGCTAGTCAATTAACACACAGAAAAAATCCCAGTGAATTAAAATGATAACTTAACACAAGAAATCACAAAAAATGCTAATATATTACCGCAAAACAGAAAAATGAACTATCTCCACGGAATCTAATAAATCCACTTTTTACAAGGGCTTTAGAATCGCGAGCTAGATATTTCCAAAAATTCTTGAGCGTACTGATAAACTGACTTTGGTAGGACGGAGTATATATACGGAAAACTGTTATTTTCACTAACTGGTGCAAGAAATCGCGCCTTCGTCCATATCAGGGGAAACAACTCGTTCGACTCTCGATAAAAGATTTCCTGCCCCCTGATGCCGACCGACAACATAGATCAGCTAAGCGAACAGACCGCCTTTGATCTTGTCTCTTCTGCTGTAGATCAGATTATTATCTCCCCTGGGACCGCGGACACACGAATGTGGTCGGTACATCTTATTATCTCCCCCTTTATTTTAGATCAAATGCTTAATTCCCCTGAAAATGTCGGACTTCAAAACGTTAGTGGTCAAACTCCTGCCCATCCCCTCTGTTTCAAAGAAACCAATTCCTATCCGCGTGCTCCTGTCTGTCAACAATGCTAATTCCCAAATCAGCTCTTGAGATAATTTATGCTAAGCGAATCGTTCTTTCGCTGGCTGTTATCTTAGCCTGTACGAACGTAGGTAAACGCTTGTCAGCGCCTGTAAGTAGAAGAAATAGGCGTGGCTTCAAATATGAGTTAGACAGATAGCAAAAAGGCATGGATTTTGCGTAACAAAACGTGCATACTAATGAGGAGCAAAGGTGGGAAGCGAAAATTCATGTAGTTTATTTACATAACATGTCACAAGGGTTTGCTGCAGGGTTCTGGCAAGGGGGATCATCTACACTGGTGGCTTCACGCTTCGTGAGGAACAAAACGGAAATTTTATGATGGTCTCTTCTAGAGCTTGTGAGGGCTTGCTGCAGGGTTCTGGCAAGGGGACAGCTACACTGGTGGCTTCACGGTTCTGGCAAGGGGACAGCTACACTGGTGGCTTCACGCTTCGTGAGGAACAAAAAGGAAATTTTATGATGGTCTCTTCTAGAGCTTTATTTGTCTTGCTGATGTCAAGGTCAATCATCATTATCGTGTGCATGTTTATACTTCAGGTGGCCTATGGTTTGCTGAACGCTGTTGCTATTGTGGCTCAGATTAGGATGATGATGTAAGTGGCTTGGCTTGATTAGTTTGTTTGAGTTTGTGAGTTTTTATTATTGTGCGCAGTGGGCGAGTGAGTGAGTGAGTGAGTGAGTGAGTGAGTGAGTGAGTGAGTGAGTGAGTGAGTGAGTGAGTGAGTGAGTGAGTGAGTGAGTGAGTGAGTGAGTGAGTGAGTGAGTGAGTGAGTGAGTGAGTGAGTGAGTGAGTGAGTGAGTGAGTGAGTGAGTGAGTGAGTGAGTGAGTGAGTGAGTGGGTTGTCATCCCCATATATAGCTTTTACTCAATGAAACATTTGTAACCCAACAATGAAATGGAGTGCAATGCGCGAAGACAGCTAAAGTGAAAGCCTATTTAAAAAAAAAATCATGCCGTGCAATCTTTAAGTGGATCATTTTCAAAAAAATGTGGTAACTGTGCGCACTGTGCCGTGAAAGCTAAATTGAACACCCATTAAAATAACACGCAGGCCTTTCAATTTTATCATGATACATTAACCATAAGGTATGAGAAGATTGACTACAAAGTTCCAATGAAGTTGGAATGGAACAGAAACCATACCATAAATAATGTTGTCAGCACGAAATGCAGCAAAAACAGCACACTATAATTCACGCCCGACATGTTTTGGCGGGAAACTTGCTCGAATTTGTCTTGTAATGTGCTTAGTACCTTGTCTTGTAATGGTGTTTAGTACCTTGTCTTGTAATGGTGTTTAGTAGATTGTCTTGTAACAGTGTTTATTAGCTTCCCATGTAATGGTGTTTAGTAGCGTCTCTGTTAATGATGGTTAGTAGCGTCTCCTGTAATGGTGCATAGTAGATTGTCTTGTAATGGTGTTTTGTGGCTCGTCTTGTAACGGTGTTTAGTAGCTTGTCATGTAATGGTGTTTAGTAGTGTGTCTTGTAATGGTGTTTAGTGGCTTGTCTTGTAATGTGCTTAGTAGCTTGTTTTGTAATGGTGTTTAGTAGCGTGTCTTGCAATGGAATTTAGTAGAGTGACTTGTAATGTTGTTTTGTAGATTGTCTTATAATGGGGTTAAGTATTTTGTCTTGTAATTGGTATTTAGCAGCGTGGCTTGTAATGGTGTTAAGTAAATTGTCTTGTAATGGTATTAAGTATCTTGTCTTGTAATTGGTATAAGCAGCGTGTCTTGTAATGGTACAACCCACAAAAGCCAGATCCAAACCTCAGAAATGAGGTATCTGAGGAAAGTGGTTGAAGTAACAAGAAGAGACATGGTCCGCAACCAGACGATCCGTCAAGGCCTAAAATCCCATCCGCTGCAGACCCAAATAGAACTGTCCCAACTAAGATGGTTTGGCCATGTCTGCAGAATGGGAGAAGATCGGCTACCACGACAAGCATGGGAAACAAAGAGCCAGGGATCCAGACCTCCAGGACGACCCAGAGTCCGCTGGGAGGACAACATTAGACAATCTTTGAAGGACCGAGGACTAGAATGGAACCAGGCCAGGAAGAAAACAGCTGATAGAATGGTCTGGCGCTCTCTCTTCCAAACCTCTACACCTCACGGTAGAAGGGGAACGACTAAGTAAGTAAGTAAGTCTTGTAATGGTGTTTAGTAGCTTTTCAAGTAGTAGTGTTTTGTGGCTTGTCTTGTAAAAGTGTTTATTAGCTTCTCTCGTAATGGTATTTAGTAGCGTGTCTTGTAATGGTGTTTTATAGCTTGTCTTGTAATGGTGTTTAGTAGCGTGCCTTGTAATGGTGCTTTGTAGCTTGTCCTGTAATGGTGTTTAGTAGCTTGTTTTGTAATGGTCTTTACTAGACTGTCTTGTAACGGTGTTAAGTATCATGTCTTGTAAATGGTATTTAGCAGCGTGTCTTGTTATGGTGTTTAGTAAATTGTCTTGTAAGGATGTTTAGTAGCTTTTCTTGTATTAGTGTTTTGTGGCTTGTCTTGTAACAGTGTTTATTAGCTTCTCTTGTAATGGTGTTTAGTATTGTTGCTTTTAATGATGTTTAGTAGCATCTCTTGTAATGATGTCTAGTAGCTTGTCTTGTAATGGTGTTTTGTGGCTTGTCTTGTAGTGGTGTTTAGTAGCGTGTCTTACAATGGTGTCTAGTAGCGTGTCTTGTATTGGTGTTAAGTAGCGTGTCTTGTAATAGTATTTAGTAGCTTGTCTTGTAATGGTGTTTAGTGGACTGTCATGCAATGGTGTTTAGTAACGTGTCTGGTAACGGTGTTTCGTAGCTTGTCTAATAATAGTCTCTAGTAAATTGTCTTGTAATACTGTTTAGTAGCGTATCTTGTAAAGGTGTTTAGTAGCGTCTTTTGTAATGGTGTTTGTAATCTGTCTTGCAATGGTATTTTGTTGCTTGTTTTGTAATAGTGTTTAATAGCTTGTCTTGTAATGGTGTTTTGACGCGTTTCTTGTAATTGTGTTTAGTACCTTGACTTGTAATGGTGTTTTGCGGCTTCTGTTGTAGTGGTGTTTAGTAGCGTCTCTTGTAATGGTATTTAATAGATTGTCTTGCAATATTGTTTAGTAACATTTCTGGTAATGCTTTTTAGTAGCTTGTCTAATAATAGTCTTTAGTAGATTGTCATGTAATACCGTTTCATAACGTGTCTTGTAATGTTGTTTAGTAAATTGTCGTGTAATGGTATTTTGTAGCTAATCTTGTTATAGTGTTTTGTGACTTGTCTTGTAATAGTGTTTAGTAGTTTGTCTTGTATTGGTGATTAGTAGCGTCTCTTGTAATGATGTTTAGTAGTTTGTCTTTTAATGGTGTTTTGTTGCTTGTCTTGAAATAGTGTTTAATAGCCTGTCTTGTAATGGTATTTAAAGCATTTCTAATAACGGTGTTTAGTACCTTGTCTTGAAATGGTGTTTTCTGGTTTGTCTGGTAATAGTGTTTAGTAGCGTGAATTGTAATGATGTTTAGTAGATTGTCTTGTAATGGTGTTTAGTTGCTTGTCTTGTAATTGTGTTTAGTATCCCGTCTTGTAATGGTCATTAGTAGATTGTCTTGTAATTTGCCTCAGTAGCGTGTCTTGTAATGATGTTTAGTAGATTGTGCTGTAATGGTATTTAGTAGCTTGTCTTGTAATAGTGTTTTGTGGCATCTCTTGTAATAGTGTTTATTAGCTTGTCTTGTAATAGTGTTTAGTGGCTTGTCTTGTAATAGTGATTAGTAGCTTGTCTAGTAATGATGTTTAGTAGCTTGTCTAGTTATGGTGTTTAGTAGCTTGTCTAGTAATGGTGTTTACTAGCTTGTCTAATAATGGTGTTTAGTAGTTTCTCTTGAAATAGTATTTAGTGAGCAATATTGTAATTGTATTTAGTAAACTTTACTTGTAATTTTTTAAAATTAATTTGCTTTTTAATAGTATTTATTAAGCTTTTCTTGTAATCATGTTTAATAAGGTTGGCTTGTAATAGAATTTAGTAAACCAGTCTTATAATTGTGTTTAGTAAACTTGACTTGTTACGGTGTTTATTAAACTTGCCCTGTAATAGTATTTGGTAAACGTGTCTTGTAATCGTGTTTAGTAAGCTTGACTTTTAATAGTATTTAGTAAACTTGCCTTGTAATCGTGATTAGTAAACTTGACTTGTGATCGTGACCTGTAATCGTATTTAGTAAACTTGACTTGTAATAGTATTTAGTAAACTTGTCTTGTAATCGTGTTTAACAAGCTTGACCTGTAATCGTATTTAGTAAACTTGACTTGTAATAGTATTTAGTAAACCCTTCATGAAACCGTATTTAGTAAACAAGTCTTGTAATGGTGTAGTAAAAGACGATGTTTTTTTATGTGTGATGTTGTGTGCCCAGGTCTTTACGAGTGTACAAGCTGTCCAACTCTTCTGGGATGCTATTTCAGTGTCATGCTTGGTGGCACATTCTGTCTGGCATTGGGGCATATCTTGGTCTTTTATGCGCGTAAGTAATCGTGTAACCTTCCGTGTTTTTTTTTTACTCTGCATGGTTCTTCCATTTTCCATTACAAAAGTTGCATTATAAGACTACTTATGTATTCTTTTGCTGAACTTCTTTTGCCTTAAATGTCGTGTGTTTTTTTTTTCGTACTTTGTCTTTCTTAGCTACACACACTAAATAAGAAACTCCAACATACATTTCTTATTGTGATGGGGCCGAAAAGGAGACGCCCGCCCCCTACCTGTTTTTGGGCAGATTATTTTCGATGTGCGCGAAGCATTCTGGGTTGTGAAAAGTCTGAAGTAGAAGATATGTAATGAGGCCACAATAATGCCTTTAAATTAAGTTGTGGTGTAGAATTGTGTTATATTAAATAGCTGTAGGTTTTATTTGTGTTTTCGCTATTCCTAAGCGATAATCGCGTGTGATATTTAAGTAGCCAAGATTAATACGCCCAGCGCGCAGTAGTTGAGTGATTAGCCTAGTGCCTATAAAAAGAGATAGCGAACTACAAGCGGGCCTATTTTGCCACAGCCGCCAGAGAGAACAGACGACAGAGCCAAGCTGTAAATGCCTTGAGCACGTGAGTTAATTTAAATTAGAATTAGTTTTATTTAATTCGGAAATAATATCGATGTGGCTATTTTAATGTTGAGTGATATAGATAGATGTGTTTCCAAAGGAAATGTCTTTTTAGGACATTATAATTTAGTCTTGAAATGATAGATGAGTGAAAATAATGTTTGATAGGTTTTATTAGGCACGCAAAGCCTAAATCCAGATGTGAGAATTTAGTATCAAGTATTTCATCCATCAGACCGGGCAAATTTAGTAGGAGAGTGTTTTATACATGAAACTGGACAGAAATGTTATCAGAAACTGCAATTTAGATAATATTAACTAGTTGGGAAGATGGCAACAGGGAGAGCCACGTGGTGATTGTATAAAAGCGGCGCGAGGGGTCTGCGGTAACACTCTTAGTTATCACTTAATGTTAGCAGTTTTAAATTGTGTGAATTGAGACGGGGGTGGGAAGCAGATAAAGATAATGTTCCCCAGTAAAGGAAAGAGAGAGTTTTCTTGGTAAATGTTACGCCATGTGGCACGTTGTGTATTTAGTCCCAGTTTGGCTTAAGTCGAGAATAATTATATTGTATTCTTTATGTAAGAGTAATTTAGTGTATTTCACGTTTATTGATAATTCTACTGTATATTTAATGGGTTACTGTGAGGTGAGGATATGTATTTAGATTTCTGGAGAGCGCGAGGCCACTCCTTTGTTGAGACATGTGTTTCTCTGGTTGCTCCCGGCGGAGCATGGAAACACCAATGTGGCTGGTGTCTATCACAAGCCGACAAGAAGCATTTTTATGCTATGGCAGTGATTTTTTTCGGTAACGATGTGTTTCATGTGATGAGATTCCCAGTCTCATCAGTGGTCATATACGACACGCTTGTTGCCAGGCGCACCAGTCGTCACATACGACATGCTTCAGAATGCAGTAGCGAATACTGATGTGGATCGGTTACGAGGTAGTAGCTTATTCTCATTACTGAGAGTATTTGTTGTACATATAGTTGAATATTATTTTATGTCCATTTTATGATTATTTAATTATGGTTATGTGAGGAATGGTTGTGAGAGCACGTGGGCTCACTTCAAGGTATATATTTCTCTTCTCCGCTCCTGAGGGAGCATGGGGCCAACAGTGTGGTTTGCCTCCATATTAAGTATTCATATGCTAGGGCAGTAGTGTTTCGGTAGCAATCTGTGTTACATGGTGAGATTGCCAGCCCCACGCAAAACACCTTACTAGTCTCATTAGACGACATGCATGAGTGTGTGTGTGTGTGTGATAGCTGAGTGTGTGCTCTTGCAGTAGTGGTTTCCGTAGCAACCTGTGTTACATGGTGAGGTTGCCAGCCTCATGCACAACACCATACTAGTCGCATTGGACGACACACATGAGTGTGTGTGTGTGTGTGTGATAGTTGAGTGTGTCAGGTGGCGGCGTAGGACAGTTTGACAGGTGAGAGCGTGGTGTTTCTCATTCAGTATTATATTATGATTTTAACTATTCTGTGCTTTGTTTGCTTCTTCAGATTAGCATCGGGCACTGTTGGGTGTTTTGTTTTGTTGGGTTTTGTGATGTTCGCTAGTTTATTTGTTTAATGTTTGCTTTGTCACTGAATGGGTTATAAAAATAAATATAGCCCCTGACTCTAGAATCAAGAGTTTTATTGTTGTTCGGGTCGGTGCGAGTGTGACAAGAGAGTGATATCATAATCATCATCATCATCTCGCCCACCCGATCACATTATCAATCATATTGTATGGCTGTGAAACATGGCTAACATAAAAAAAGAACAACAAGCAAAAAGTTCTAGACTTTCATAAATAGGTGCTTTCGTAGAGCAGAAGAATTGAAATGGCACAAGAAGATCAGCAATGTGGAACTGATGATAAAAGCGAGACGAGTGCTAGTAGAATAAGGGATCAGAAGACAACGCTGACAGTGGATATGGCATACATTCAGGAAACATGTTGATAGCATGACACTGCCAGTCCTTGTTGTGCAGTACCCATGGTAAGAGAGGTTGAAAGAGATTGAACAATAAATGTAGAAAAGAACTGAAGCACAAACTAAAGCCATCAGGAGAATCTGGTGAAATGTTAGATGATGGCATGGTGCATGAGAACTTGATATTGTTGTAATCTAACCATTACAAGTCAATTTACTAATCACCATTACAAGACAATTTACTGAACACCATTACAAGACAATTTACTAAACACCCTTTCAAGACTATTTACTAAACACCATTACAAGACACGCTGCTAAATACCAGTTACAATACAAGATACTTAACAATGCATTGTGTACATCCGGCGGCGGAAGTCGCTTTCTGTTCAGCCACGCGCTTATCAACAGGACAGCGATTTTGATAGAATTTCGGTTCTTGCCTTCAGGGAAGTACCCAGTTTTTATTTTATTTAGTTTTTATGTGTCCTATCTAGCCTTCACTTTCTTTCCTTTCCTGACGAAGGCCTTGTGGCCGTAACGTAGACTATTTTCTTTGTCCTTTGTCCTCGTAAGACGAATCACCTTTTTTCGATTTTTTTTCAAACCCATCCAAGATACTTAACACCATTACAAGACAATGGTGGCATGGGGCATGATAACTTGACATGGTATTGTTTAAGATCTGCGTTACTTGGGAAGCTGACAAGTACTCGTATCAAGGAAGCTACATATTACCTGGAAACATTTAATATTGGTTACTAGACAAACCAGACAATACATCACAGCCTCCAAATCCAGTCATTGCAGACCCCAGCTGCGGTTGTTTGGTCATGTCGACAGAATGAGAGAAGACTGGCTACCATGGCAAACCAAGACCCAAGGATCCATATCTCCAGGACGACCCAGGGTTCGCTGGGAGACCAACGTCTGTGAAGGACCCGAGTACTGGACTGGAACCAGGCCAAAATGAAGACAGCCCATATTATAGCCTGGCGCTCTTCCTGGCAAGCCTCTACAGCCCAAAGTAAAAGAAGAATGACTAAGTAAGTAAACATAAGAGGAAGTCGATGGTTAACTCTTTGACTCCAGAACAACGCACAGACCGTTGGTCAGATTTAACACCCGTGCCAAAGCAACTCTTTGAGTGTTGTTTTTAGTCTATCACGAATTAAAATTACGGCACAGGGTGGAAAATAACTGTGGAGTCAAAGAGTTAATGTCGACGATTTGTTTATTAAATATACCAGTTCTAACTGCATTAACTGAGAAAATTATTTTATGAAATAAATAGATCAAACCCTGATTTTCCCATTCTCTGGACACATTTTAAGCCTTAACTCTTTGACTCCGGAACAACGTTCAGAGCGTTTGTCAGATTTGACACCCGTGCCAAAACAACTCTCTGAGAGTTGTTTTTAGTCTATCACGAATTAAAATTACGGCACAGGGTGGAAAATAATTGCGGTGTCAAAGAGTTAATAAATGTTCTGTTTCAGATTTCATACACGATACAAGTACCTTCAGATGAAACCTCAGATGAAGGTAAGCTGTCGGAAACGATAATGGTTTTTTTTAGTCAATAAATAAAAATATTTTTTTTTAAGGTAAAGGTAGTCTCATAGAATATACTGCCATAGGAGATGGAAGTGTTAGAGACTTTATCCAGCTTCGAGAGACGGGGTGACAAGTTACCTTCCTCACTGCCTTTTCCTTCCCTAACTCAAGAGCTGAGTCAGGTACCCATTTACAGCTGGGTCGACTGGGGCGTGACGCCAGCTCTCTAACCACTCTGCCAATGGGACGCTCAAGAACATTTTGATTGGTTTTAATTAATACATATTCTTTTTTTTTTCAAGTACCATGCCTTGCGGAGTAGGTGATCATGTCACTGTACAACTTCTCTCAAATACTGTTCATTAATTCTATCTATGCCATAATATATATTTTTTTCCCTTAACCAGCGGCACTTGGGCTTTCAACCCTTCGGCCCAATGACATGTCATTGCGAGGCTGGGGAGCCTGTGGACTTTCCTTCCAACCCGGTCAGGAACTTCGCTCCTTCCCATCCACAGAGGGTTTATCTCAGGAGCCGTTCAGGTTATTCTGTCAAAATCCCGGTCGATGACACTACTTCAAATACCCTCGCCCGGGCTTGAACCTCGAACACCTGATCGCCAGCGCAATGTGGTAACCATTACACCAGCGCGGCTCCCATGCCATAATATCAAACTCTTTTCTCTCTTTGTCGTCCTTTATCCAGGGCCGGATTATCCATTAGGGCCAAGTAGGCTGAAGCACTGGGACCTGGAGCTCTTGTGGGCCAGTGAATAAGTTGAAAAGAAAATTTAAAATGCATAGATTTTCACTAACATGTGTTTATAAAGTTCAACTTAATAATAATAAAAATAATAAAACATTAATACAAAATAATTACTAATAAAAGAGGTAAGCTATGCTAATAAACGAACATACCAGTCTATTAATAATATTAGTATATACCATAACCATACTAAGGAGTTTCAACAATAACAAAATTAAAATAATTCCCTATTATGTGAAAAAAAAGGGGGGGGGGGGGGGGGCTCAAACACTAAAAAGTCTAGAGGCCCTTCTTGGCCTAGTCCGGCCCTATCTATATTCCTTTTTCCTTCAATCTTTCCTGTTGTCAGAATATATTCCTGCTTGCTTCTTCTCATAAAATGCCCAAAGAAAGTGTATTTCTTCCTTCTAACAAGACTGAAGCTTTCATTGTTGTCTGTTCTCTTTCAGGACATCCTCATTACTTGGCATCTTTCAGGACATCCTCATTACTTGGTATCTTTCTGGACATCCTACATTCTTATGAAGCATATATTAGAAAGTAGGATATATGGGTCGGCGTCTGTGATCTAATGGATATGAACGCAGTTTCATAATCCAGATATACCAGTTTCGAAACCTGCTGCATGCGGTTTGGTAGCAGATCGCTTTGTGTGGATTTTCAACAATGGTATAAGCGCCGTACCGTTCAGAAAGCAATGGCAAACTACTGAATGAAAAAATTGCCTAGAAAAATCACAAACAGCCAATAAAAGCTGGGGTTGATTGCCACGTCCTGTAAAGGATAAGCAACTAACTTTTTTTAAGATATATGGTGTCTATAAATGTCGATGATATATCCAACTACTACCAATTACTAGATCTACTGTCCTGGTCATGCAGGGGTACGCGGCAATGAGAGAGCTGACAGACTAGCATCATGAGCATCCACAGTGGGGACACTGGATATGGATAAGGGGGAGATGCTGAGAACATATTATACAATTTATAGAATATTAGATTCCTATGATAGGAAACTCTTTACAGAGCGATACAACAAGAAGCAATCTGGTCATTAGAAGTGGTCTCCCCCGTCCGACAAGTGTTTCGGCCCGATATACTCCTTTACACTCTAGGGGGGGGGGGGGGGCCCACTTGGGTCATGACTCCTAAGCGTCTCAGCCTCCTGTTGTCTTGTATCGAAAATGAACCCATTTCACTTATGGTAGCAACTTTAAAATCCACAACTCCGCCAGCCGTGGGGGCAATTGTGAAAGTAACAAAGAGAAGACAAATTATTCCGTTCGTTCCGTCGCACATCACAACTAAGGACACACAGCCGACGAGTCTAGCCACTGCGCGCTAGCCACTGAAATTCTGTGCCTGACACCTCTTATAATATACGCCGCCTGTTGCCCCTCAGTCACAGCCCTTTCACTAGTACACCAAAAAACTCAGCGTATTGTGGACTTGAAAAATTTTGGTGTTTTCCGTCCCGCAGCGTTTATTGTCACGATTTCCATTGCCCATTGCGGTTGTTCCACAGCCAGCCTGATGCCTTTTCGGCAGTTTCGCTAAGCCTCTTCAGTGCCCTTGTTCTCGACTGTCCCATCAGCCCCAACAGTTTCAATAAATCATACAGTGATGCAGCCACAAACCCTCTTGCGCCCACTTCAACAGCCATGACCCTTGCAGTGAACCCACCGTGTCTCAGATCCACGGCCCGATCACTATACTTGGCCGCTTTGAACGAATGTTGCTCGTCTAATCTGGATTCAAATGACACGGTCAGTTCAATCAGTATGACCTGAAGCGTTGCTGAAGAATGAAGCTCTATATCCGGCCGTCTCCGCGATTTTCTGATACTATCTGGATATGCCCCTCGTCCAGGTAGGTCTACCGCCATCTCCCAGTCGTTTGCACAGTCAAGAAGAGATGGTAAACTGCTACCAGGTTTACTCGGTTTGGGGTGTGCTGACTTTCCTGCCCTCAGAAAGTATGTATTTGCTGTGCTCGGCCTGGGTTTGCTATTCGCCTTCTTCCTTGCCAGATCTATTGCAAGCTCATTTAGTACTTTGTTATGGTGCCAAGTGTATCGCCCTTGCCCTAATGACACCTTACACGCTGACAGCACGTGTTCAAGTGTCTGCCTCCCCTGGCACAGGGGGCACTGCTCATCATCCGACTTTCCCCATTTCACAAGGTTGGTGGCCGACGGCAGCAGGTCATACATTGATCTAACAACGAAGCCGAGCCTAAGAAGTGCCATATGCCATATATCATTCCATGTCAAGGACCTCTGCAGGGCTCCTTCCCATGTAGTTCATTGGCCATGTTGGACCTGCTGCACTGCTTTTTGCAACCTCTTATCATTCTCAGCTCCTGGTATCTCCTGAACTACCATGTCTCTGCGCTCCCTGCTTGATGCCTTGGACCACCAGCGGATGTCTCCATGACCAAATCCCCAAGATTCCTATATATACACACTGGGATTCTCGCCGTTGCTACGGAGTTCGTGCACTGTGCTGAGATCCTCCTTGTGTGATCTAAGAGGAGATCGGATCACTGATGGAGCAGTCCGTGTGCAATGATGATGGACCTTAGAACCAAACTAAGAACAATTAATGATCGCCTGTTAGAGAGCGACACTGCAATAGACGAATTATCAAGGTTAAAGGGAATTATCAAGGTTAAAGGGAATTATCAAGGTTAAAGGGAATTATCAAGGGATGGACGTATGAGAGGATGCATCCGTCGTGTATACAGCCAGCGAACTACAGGAACAGTTAACATTCACACTCTTCAACATATACTGAGGGAGATTGAGCACTTATGGGTTTGCCTGGAGTGCCATGATGTGGATTCTGTTCAACAGTAATAATAACTTACTGGCAACATCCTATCTAACATTTTATCCCGTATTGTATAGCTGTTGAGCCGATTGGTTTTAAGTGGGTAGATCGCTTTCTCTATCCTGGCAAAGTTATCTGGATCTGGTATCAAAACTCAAAAGAGCGACGCTCCAGTCTACCCACCTCTAAATGGGTAGCTCTTAACTTGATCTAGGACTACTTAGCCTTTACTTAAAAAGATTTAATACAATATTTTTTTACCCTTTCGAGATTCCATCAATACAAAATAACAGCAATATTCATAATTATCATTTTTTTAAAAAAATAAAGTGTTCCCTCGTTTTGGCGAGTCCCGTTCAACCTAGTCGGTTATATTAGGGCGCATGTCCAAATATAAAAGACCCTTAGGTCTTCTTCTTCTTCCTCGTTCGCCCTGAAAAGGACGGTGGTTGCGTTGTGTCCGTTTACGCCTAAGCTGTGATATCTGCACATTTCGGTCGACACATCCGACTTCAGCACGGCATTTTTTTTAGGGACCGGGTTTGCCTTCCCATTGCGATCCGCACTCGCTCAGCCAGACTGCACTGCTGCAGACTGTTTCCAGGACCACCACGTGGAGGTGGAGTGCGGTCTTGACCAGCTCTGGTTCGCTGGTCCTGATGCAAGCAGTACAGCTATGGGTCGCTGACTGCATTCACTATTGCTGCATCTTGTGCTTTCTGTGCTTCTCTATGGTGCGGAATGCTGGAGAGTAACAGAGAATGTTGAAATTGTCCTCTTTCCACACAACCTGCCTTAGGTAAATTCTCCGAATCTTTTGGCCGAATACCATCACCAACCAAAAACTGCTTACTCGGAGCAATCAAGAGGACATGCACACCATCATAGCTGGTAGATGCTGGAATTGGGTTGGCCATTGTCCTTAGAAGAGACCCCGATGAAATCACAAGAACAGCTATGCTATGGACCTCTGAAGGAAAGCGACAGAGAGGCAGACCACAAACAACTTGGCGGAGAACTGTGGTGGCCGAGATGCAAAAAATGAACCAGAGCTGGGGCACTGCACGAAGGATGGCCACCGACCGAGTAAAGTGGAAGCAGTTTGTTGCTGCCCTACAAGACGCCACCAGGCGTGATGGTCACTGACTGCTTTGACAGTCTACGGTTAAGGAACAAAGAAGGAGTAGATGTAGCAAGGAGGCATTATGTTAGACTGTTTCATATATTGAAAAAATGTGAAATGTGATTTCTAATTTTGTTATTTTATGCTGCTAGTTAGTATCATAACTGTGTCATCGATATCTCGATCTTAAAATTTCTGGTACCCCGTACAATTTTATTTGTAAGAACAAAGCTGGATCCAACTGTTCGTTACATTAAATATTCTCTTTTTGTTTCAGTACTTCCTCGGATGTTGGCCTTACGTATATCTCCCGTCTGCAGGCAGCAAGTTATCATAGAAATAGCGAATCTGTTTCTTTCCTTGTTACATTGTTATATTATTTATTTGTATTGTACTTTATACATATTTTATAGACTTATTAGGGGCCGTTCACAAATTACGTAACGCAAAGAGGGGAACGGGAGGCCGGAAAAAGGGGGGGAGGGGGAGGGTTGGTTGCCGATATGTTACGCTGTGTTACAGTGGGTTTATGAAATGTTGTTACATAACGCAGGAAAAATCCATTGATAAGTCATAAGATACAGGTTATTTACATTTTTTCTTAAATAAAATTGTGGCGAGGTGCATCCTGTTCAACCTAGTCGGTTATATTAGGGCACATGTGCAAATATAAAATACCTTTAGGTCTGATAGTATTATGATGTTGGGGTTATACAAAGTTTCTGCTGTCCGTACATAAGACTGTGTTAGAGCGAACATTCAGTTCACAGAGGTTGCTTATTTACTTAGTTTATGACGTCAGCATGGAATTTCTATATATGTGAATCTGATTGATAGTGATATATCTTTGGTGATTACGTCAGGATTTTTGTCAGTCTTGAATTATATCTATGCATTTGATTGTGAGACCGGTGCGCGTAGCTGCTTGAAGGCAGAGAGAGCGAATGGCTATCATTGCGATGGAGGAAAACTGAGAATGTATAGATTGGTTCGACGGAGAGGACCGGGGTACAACTGGGCTGGAACTTCCTAGCAGCATGATTGCCATCGAGAGATGCCTGTTGTGTCTACTGACAGGCATCTTTCGTCACCATGAGAAGAAAGGAAGTTATAACTTTTGAGAGACAGCCATATGGTAACATTTTGGGATTGCGTTTTCATGATTGTCAATGCAGAGTTAAAATTCACTGCACGTGATTGTCCGATTCTTCTTCTTCTTTTATCCTTAGTTGCGGACTGTCAAAGCAGTCAGTAGCCATCACGGCTTGCGGCGTCTTGTAGGGCAGCAACAAACTGCTTCCACTTTGTTCGGACGGCGGCCACTTTTCGTACAGTGCACCACCTCTTGTTCATTCTTCGCATCTCGGCCTCCACAGTTCTCTGCCAAGTTGTTTTTGGTCGGCCTCTCTTTCGCTTTCCTTCACGGGTCCATAGCATAGATGTTCTTGTGATGGCGTCGGGGTCTCTTTTGAGGACGTGGCCAACCCAGCTCCAGCGTCTGCCAGCTTTGATGGTGTGCATGTCCTCTTGGTTACTCCGAGTAAGTAGTTCTTGGTTAGTGATAGTATTCGGCCAACAGATTCGGAGAATTTTCCTTAGGCACATTGTGTGACAGGAGGACAATGTGACGTGTAACGGAAACTGAGATACAGTAATCTGACAGCCGTTGCTGTCCCATTTAGTGTCTACCATTGGCTAAGCCAAACCACGCAATTTTCTGTTCGTATGACTCACCTTTGAATCCACACCCCTTTTTCTGGAAACATGACAACAGAGTTGTTAACCAACTTTTCGCAACCTGCCAGTCTTAACAAGGGAGCGAACCACGTTTGTTTACCTGAGCTTCTCACGCGAGCTGATTTGCCAATTATCGGTCATTAGACAGACGCGCGTAGAAATAAAGGACTGTTTGAAGAAATACAGGGGCGATAATATTTTCCCGACCACCTTTGATGTTGTACGTTTCAGAGGAAGGTAATGTTGATCTGCGCAATGGGACGTAATCTAAGAGAGGTCCGTGCACGGCAAAATCATCTGATGTCGGTCAGCATCGCTGAGTAGAATGAACAAACAAACCTTTGATCCGGGAAACGCAGTTCCTGATTTCCCTACTATACAGAAAGTGTGAATTGTAATGTCTTCTGGTGATGATAACACCATGATCTGTATATATACAGCGCTCTCTCAAATCAGTTATTAGAGTCGCTCAGAAATTCTTGGATAATCTAAGCACGCCAGACTAGAACCATCCTTTGCTAAATGTGTTAAATTGTGTCGTGGGATTTCATTTTCTGACTTGTGGTAATAGAAATTGTGATTAAGTGTTAAAATGTGTTACGTTTACCATTTGAATTCACTGTAATTCCTTAGCGTTTAAAACCAGTGAAATAACATAAAGCGTAGATATTTTCTTGCCAGTCGTTCAGAGTAATGTAATTTCAAACACCCCACTTTCTTTCAACTAGAAGATACGGCTTAGCTGACTGAGATTATTACGCGTGACGGATGAATGACAGAATAGAACTCGCATTATATTTCATCGTGTGAAATTATATAAGTGACTAGAGTTAATGTCATGTGACAAAACAACAGACGCCGACTAATAGCTAGTAGTGACAGGCGATTTTTGTTAAAGTGCGCGTATGGATAGATTGAATAATAAATGACTGTGTGCGCTGTTCATTTTTCTCGCAGGCAATAACGGTTGGACCCAAGAGACTAATAAACATTAATATTAAATCTTAACTGGACAGTACCATACCCAGAATTATTTATTCAATTTTTCCAACCCACTGGGCATACGCAAGAACATATATTCCTGACCTTTGACAGCGATAAAAACGGAGTGATCCAGAAAACTACCCTGTTTCAAAATCGGCACTCACCATAGAGCTGGCCGATAGGATTTGCCATCATCATCATTTTACATATTGTAACATTTGTCTTAACAACCAGAGGCTTCGCAATACGGGATTTACTTTTTCTCTTTTGCAACTGTGAACGTTCAGAGCACGTCTTGCTTCAGTAACTATTCGCGGTGACCCTTGTTTCATCCAGGAAAAATTCAACCACCAAACTAGGCGTCCACCTAGTAATTATTATTCGATACAAAGGCTGGACTGGGGCCATATTTGGGCAACCCACCTGACAGTATTGGTTCAGGAACTATTGTATTTTTTTCAAGGGGATTCAACATCAAGAGTGGTTAAGCGAGTTTGTTTGTGGCCACGTACGACAGAGAGAGAGAGAGAGAGAGATAGAGAGAGTGAATAATTTCCTTTGTTACAAATCATTGTACCAAATTCCTTTTTTATTTCGCTAAACTTGTGTACTTTACGGAGTAGTAATTTAGTGGGGAACTTATTCTTCATAGTCTATTCCGTAACCTAGTGCTTATCTTTGACCTTTGGGTTATTAACTTCTCTTGGGATGTTTCTCAACAAGGGGGAGGGCACTTATTCGGTTATTTTCATATGTCTGTAAACAATGATTTTATTGATTTCTCTATATGTTTTGATGTTGTAAAAGTTTAATGAAAATAAACAATAAAAGAGAACTTAACTTTGTGTGTTGGTCAGACCCATACCCAATTAACCATAGTTTTTCACGTTTTGTGTGTCTTGTTGTCACATAATTGTGTGTGTGGTGTGGTTAGTGTAACTTATATTTCATATAGGGAGAGAAATGTTGTCTTATACTAAAACATAGTCGTATAGATAGGCTGGACTAGAGAAACTACTCATTCTAGAGACAGATCTTCCTCTTACACTATTCACTTGTGAAATCTATTTCTTACACCTGTATCCTCACATATTTACCACTATCACCACTGCTCAGATGGGACCATAATTATCTTCTAACCTATCTAAAAATATACGACAGACAATTTCAACATTTCCTTCTCTGTTACTCTCCAGCATTCCGCACCATAGAGAAGCTCAGAAAGTACAAAGCTCTCATATAATCTTAAATTGGTGGATTTGCTGTTAGTAAGGTATTAAAATGCTAATGTATGACAGGTAGTTATGCTGAACTAATTGGTGAGATAGATAATTAGGCATAATTACTACACAAGTGCAGATAAGCTGTAGTAAAGCTTTACCATCACAGAAAGGAGGTCGGCCGAGGTGTTACATAATTTTAAGGTGGGGGGAGGGGTTGTTACGCACATGTTACAAGGGGGAGAGAGGTGGCTGAAGACGGCAAAAATTGCGTTACGTCATTTGTGAACGGCCCCTTACGTGACATTGCATTTAATTGTTACAAGCTTTAGTGATGCCAATAATGAAATTCCGTCCATGTAATGTCTAGAAGATAGGACATAAGGCAGCGGACATGTAATGTCTAGGAGATAGGACATAAGGCAGTGGACATGTAATGTCTAGGAGATAGGACATAAGGCAGCGGACATGTAATGTCTAGGAGATAGGACATAAGGCAGTGGACATGTAATGTCTAGGAGATAGGACATAAGGCAGCGGACATGTAATGTCTAGGAGATAGGACATAAGGCAGCGGACATGTAATGTCTGGGAGATAGGACATAAGGCAGCGGACATGTAATGTCTGGGAGATAGGACATAAGGCAGCGGACATGTAATGTCTGGGAGATAGGACATAAGGCAGCGGACATGTAATGTCTGGGAGATAGGACATAAGGCAGCGGTGATGCGTGATGCCATATGATGATGGATGGCATCCGCATGTCTGGTTTTGTGTAGTGTGTAGATGTGTTCAGTCAAAACAATGTTCATGCAACAATAACAGGGCAATCCACATAGGACGTCAGTAAACTCACGACGTATAAAGTCAATGAGTCTTGAAACAGCCGTTGACGTTTTTCTTCATTATTTATTGTGGACGCCACAGTGACAAAATGGTTACGCAAATGTGTAGGCACATCAAACAGTCATTATCACAGCAACATTCAATACAGCAATAAACGGTAGACAGCATTACAATGATGAGTCAGATGCATGTTATATTTCAAAGTGCTGTAAATGTAGTCAGGTGAAAAACTCCATCCTTTTCTATAACAGCCAGGAGATAACCAGATGTATGAGATCAGTTCACTCTCCTTAGTTTGACTTCAGCAAGACAGACACGTCTGCCGAAGTATAAATAATGTCCACAAAAATATCCTCTAGATAATAAAGGTTTTCCAAACCTAATTCATTTAACAAAGTAGCAAGTAATGGTCCTTGGTACATGCATCAACCGATGCAGTACAATGCAGCGACATGTGAGCTGGGAAAGAACATCTCGTGACGACGACTTTCGCAGACAGGCTATGAACCAGAAATCGTTCACGACCAAAAATCGATAGAGTTAATGAAAATGTTAATTTACCTTGCTTTCAAGAAATACAGAAATATCACGCCTCCCGGCATGTGCAAATACACTAGAGGTATTATCCCGAATAAACGAAATATCCATAAGAGGACTACACATCCCTGACAGAACAAAAATAGCGGAGATCCCCTCTTCAACGAGGCATCTCTTTCGCCATTCCAAATCGCTCACTCCCACTAGTGGTGGGCGAAAACCGATCGACAAAGACGCAAGACAAGTCATGCGCAGTCCAGCGCAAAATGACCACAGCTCAAAAGTAACTGCATTCGATACCAACGCGAGAAGACAAATGCTTACCGAGAAAAGTAACTATAAATTCCAAGCAGTTGTTGCCCTTGCGTTATAAAACAGACATTGAAACAAAACGATGTTGCGAGAATTTATCACGCAACATATCACCACCTCCTCCCGATTAAAAAAAAATGTGGAACATATTTTTTTTTCAATATCAAAGAGCAAGCGATAAGCGGCTCAAAACGCACGAATTATGCGCTGATAATTAATTAAATTGCCAAACAATAGGCTAATTATAGAGTGTCTGGTGAGGATATACCTCAACAGAAAAATAAATATGTCTCAAAAAATATTCACATCGGGGAGGTGTCACCAACACACATCACGTTAGCATGTAAACACAATATACGTATGCAAGTTACTATAATCATCATTAAACAGCATACTCTAATATTGTCTTTAAAAATGGATGTACAAATCTGATAGGAAAATTTAAATAGTACATTCCTTGACATGTAATGACATAAGTACATAGTAAAGTTAAACTACATGACGATCCAGGATATATGCTCTGGTATTCCGAGGGTAAGTACACAATCTAGAACTCGTAAGGTAAGTCCTCAGCTCAACAATGACATTCTGAGAAAGTACAAGCAATATAATGCTAATTAATAACTAATATGCTTCATAAGGTACAATACATTATTAATAATTGTGGCTGTTTAGTAAACTAACGGCCCTTATATTAACTACTCAGTCCTCCTCTATCATCTTAAAAACGAACAGAAGAAGATGACAACAAAGCACGATAGTGTGTACATATAAAGTAAGTACAGATGTGCTAATCTATTGTAGAAATATAGGTGTGTTATGACTCTGTAATATATAGAAATATAGGACAGAAGTATCAGCTGGAGTCATGTGGGCATCTAGACAAAATGTCAGCCATCACATTATCCGCACCACGGATAGCTCGTACCGTGAAGTGAAAAGGTTGAAGAGCTATAGCATATCGAGTGGATCTCGAACTCTTCAAATTCTTAGTCTGAATAGCTGTAAGAGCTTTCTGATCAGTCTCTAGAATGAAATGTGCGCCCAGGAGGAATCTTTGTAGTTTTAGAATTGACCAAACCATCGCTAACAACTCACGGTCTAAAACCGAGTAGTTCCTCTCTGCCGCATTTAGTTTTCTAGAAATGTACATAACAGGATGCAGAGTATTTGCATATTCTTGCATCAGTGCTGCTCCAATCCCAGTGGATGAAGCATCACTCCGAAGAACAAAAGTCCTATCAAGAGTAGGTAATCTTAAGATGGGAGGAGAAGAAAATATATTCTTGATTTGGTCTAGTGAAGATTGGCATTCTTCAGACCAACGGACCAGATTAGGCGAACCTTTCTTCAACAATGTTGAGAGAGGTGCCATGATCGAAGATAAATTTGGAATAAATCTCCCATAAAATTGAATTAAACCTAAGAGACTCCTAACTTGTTTCTTCGTTTTAGGAACAGAGATGTTCAGTATTTTGGAAGTATTGTGGTCTTCTGTCTTCAAGAGACCATGACCAACACGATGACCCAGGAAAGAGATTTCACCAAAACCAACAAAAGCTTTAGAAGGTTTTGCTGTCAAATTATTCTCACGTAGAGTGGACAGTAAGTCATATAACCCTAAATAGTGATCTTCCCAGGTATCACTGAAGAGACAGATGTCATCTAAGTATGCGATGACATCCGAACGATGTGACAGAATTCGACGCATCATGCGAACGAACGTGGCAGGGGCGTTCATGAGACCAAAAGGCATAACATTCCATTGAAATAGACCCCTAGGTGTAGAAAAAGCAGTAAGAGGTTTGGCATGCTCTGCTAAAGGCACTTGCCAATAACCTTTAGACAAGTCAAGTTTAGTGAAGAATCTAGAATTAGAAAGTCTAATCAGTAGATCTTCTAACAAAGGCATCGGTTCAGCGTCGAACTTTGTGACCTGATTCAATTTGCGATAATCAACGCAAATTCGTATGTTCTTATCCTTCTTCCGGACAATAACCATGGAAGAAGAATATGGTGAAGTCGATGGTTCAATTAAATATAATTGAATCATTTCATCCAATTCCTTTTCCACTTGCGACTGAAAGTGTATAGGAATAGGATACGGCCTAACCCTAATTGGATTATTGTCGGTAAGAATTATGTCATGTTCTATGACATCTGTGTGTCCAGGAATGTCAGTGAGAACATCCTGAAATGTTTGTAACATCGACGAGACTTGTCGATGTTCGTCACCAGAAAGATTAGGAGAAACAGAAACGTTTTTTTTCCAAGATTCCGTGGAGTTAAATGGAACCACTGGAAGGGGAAGGTTGACATCAGAGAAGGTAGCTTCCTCATCCTGAATGACAGACAGGGATGAATAATGACCGTGAGGTGCAGGAGCATCATCCGTTGCCTGGAAAATAGGCAGCAAATAGTCCGGACGTTCGTGAAATTCCGAAAGCATGTTTATGTGGAAAGTTTTATGCTTTCCATCAATATCGACCACATAGTCAACATCGGAAATCCGAGAGACTATTGCATACGGACCTTTCCATGCAATAAGAAGTCTATTTTCCCTACTGGGGAGTAGGACGAATGCTTTGTCACCTGGACAAAGTTGTCGTAGACATCTATTCTTGTTAGCAAACTGTCTTGCCTTCTCTTTAGCAATTTCTGATGAAGCAGTTGCTAGCTTACATGCCTCAATGATCTTTTGTCTAAGAGCAATGACATACTCATATGAGGATTGAGTTTCATCGCTAATATCATCGGCAGTGATGAGATCGTGTAATAAAGACATAGGGCCGCGTGGACGCGCGCCAAAGACAAGTTCGAAGGGAGAAAATCCTGTGTGTTCATTAGGGACTTCTCTATAGGCAAAGAGAGCCGCGGGTAAAACCCTGTCCCAATCTTGAGGATGATCTTCAGTTATCTTACCAAGCAAAGTCTTGAGCGTTCTATTCAGACGCTCAACTAACCCATTAGACATAGGATGGTAGATACTACTGAGAGATCGTTCAATATGTAAGGTAGACATTACCTGTGACATAGTGTCAGATATGAGTTGAGTGCCATGGTCTGACAATATTTCTCTGGGGAACCCCAAGCGAGAAAATATCAACCAAAGAGCATCTGCGATATCTGTAGTAGATATGCTCTTAAGAGGAATAGCCTCTGGCCAACGTGTGCACATATCGACACATGTAAGGATAAACTGATGTCCTCTGGCCGACTTGACCTTAAAAGGGCCAATAATATCTATGGCCATTTTCTGAAACGGCCGAATAGGAATGTCAGCAGCCTGGTTAAGCGCAGCATGTCGTGGTCCTCTAGATTTGACCTCCTGACATACCTTGCATGATCGGCAGTAAATACGAATGTCCTTATTGACAAAAGGCCAAAAGAAAGCCGCAAGGACTCTCGACTTCGTACGGGAAAAACCCATATGTCCAGCACATTGCGAGTCATGAGCATGTTGTAATATTTGGACTCTCATGCTCTTGGGAACAAGAATTTGCGAATGTGCCGACGTAGTCGAATCTTGTACCATACGTACAAGTACGCCGTTTCTCATTGCAATCCAAGATTTTCTATTTGTATCCTGATTCGGATCACCTTTCTTCGCAAGAACGAAGAATTTTTTTAAAGAAGGATCTTCTTCTTGCAATTTTATGAAAGAGTCACGAGTAATTACTAAGTGACTATCTTGGCTATCAACTTCATTATTACTATTCAGTGAAGTTTCGGGTGTTTGTAGAGCTTGTGCTCTTGTAACCACTGCATTTGTAGCTTGCATGTTATTATCTTCCCAAGCAGCAATCTGCTGTGGGGTACACTCCCTAACTCCGTGAATACGACCAATAATAAGGTCCGCAATAGGATTAGGTAAGAGACAAGCATGCACATCTCCAGTAAAGAAAGGAGTGGCAATGCGAATTACAGCAGTAGGATATTTTTCTAGAGTGCCGCCAAATGTGACACATTTAATAACCCTTCCTGTAGCACAAGATGGATCTACAAGCGATTGTCTAACACCAATAGTGGTGCATCCGGAATCGAAAAGTAGTGAGACCGGAGTATCATTAACAAGACCCTTATGTAGGATTAAAGAACCCCTCCCGTCATGCGCAACAGCAGCAGGAAGAGCGGGAAGTGGGTGACCACAACTCAAAGTAGTTATGGTACCCGGTTCGAATAAAGTACTGCATTGGGGGCATTTGTTTGCTCTCTCAAAGTCAAAAGCAGAACCAGTGACAGCGTCAAAGTTTTTTATTATCAACACCATGATTACAGGCTCCCTCAGTTTCCTGTTGTACAGCATTAGCCTGCTGATATCTCTTTTTTTTTGTGTTGAGATCTACCCCGACTATTATTACCTCTGAAGTTATCAAAGTTATTATTATCTCTGCAGTTATTATTGTCTCTATTGTAATTGTTATCCTGGTTCGAATTCCAGTTTCCACGATTACTATCATGTTCACATTGATGCGAACATCTATTTGTTTGGTTCTGAGGTCTTCGGCAGGAATAACCTCTATTACCATATCCTCTTTTGAAATGCCTATAATTATTAGGGTGATAGTAACGAGTACTATCAGGTTGTCTCCAATTCTTCGAAGAAGAATCACCATGAAATTGATTTCCATGATTTTGACAGAAATTACCGCTACTCTTTCTATCAAAATTTTGTTGGGATCTACGAGCAAAGTTTTGACCATACGGAGCTGCCGAAGCAACTGGTAAACCTTCTTTCACCTTAGAGTTACCCATGGTTATGTGTGGGTGCGCAGTTACGTATTGGCAACAGAAATCTTCCATTTCTTTTATTGTTTTAGGTTTACGTTCATGAAGGAAAGCAAGGAAAGACTCATTGACAGACGACATGACTTTGTCTCTAAGTATTAAGTCCATAAGTCCTTCATAAGTTTTTTCCGTCTTAGATAGTTCAACCCATCGTGAGAAAGTAATGCGTATTCTTGCAATAAACTCGGAGAATTCAACTCCATTTTCAGGTAACATGTTTTTAAATTGTAGACGATAGCCGTCTTCGTTAAGCTGATATTTCTTTAACAAAGCGGCCCTGACAACCTCATAATTGTTCTTGTCAGGTTCATCCACCATATTTAATATACTTAGAGCTTTACCTGTCAGTATCCCTGATAACTGATAAACATATTTTGCTTTGTCTATGTTATGAGCTGTACATGCTTGTTCAAATCTGTCCAGATAGAACATTATGTCATCACTGGAAGGACTAAATGTTGGTAACTTAATCTTAAAAGTATCATTATTAGCCTTACCAGAAGATGAACCCTTGTTTGAATCATTACCATTACTCATGCTCGTCAATTTCAATTTTTCCAACTCTAAAGCTAAGACCTTTTCTTCATGTTCCATTTTTGCTTTCTCTTTCCTCTCATCAGACTCTCTCTGTAATCTTCTTTCCTCAGCCTGAGCCTCTTTTTGAAGTCTTTCATTTTCAGCTTCTTTTTCAAGTCTTTTATTTTCAGCTTCTTTTTCAAGTCTTTTATTCTCAGCTTCTTTTTCAAGTCTTTTATTCTCAGCCTCTAGCTGTAGCTGGAGTTTTCTCTCCTCAGCTTCTGATTCCCTTTTTTGTTTTTCCATTTCCATTTGGAATCTCTTTTCATCCACCTGCATCTGCAGTTTCTTTTGTTCAGCTTCCATCTGCAGTTTCTTTTGTTCAGCTTCCATTGCTTTATCATATCGAGCAGTTGCAAATTCTTCTAACTTATCACCAGTCTTGCCAAGCAATTTACCCTGCTCAATAAAGTGCTCAAATGTAGACATGTTGTCTAACATATGAGTCCAAAACCTGAAATAATTAACTAATTTATTTCAAACCTAAGTGTAACAAGTCTTAATTAAGCACTTGTATATTCACATCACATTATATTATCCCAGTCTCTGTGGGAAACAAGTCTCCAATCAAAGAACTTGTATATGAAATATCAGCACTCAATTCTTGATCATAAGTGCACTTCTCATTCAATAGTGCACGACACTATTCATCATTCATTTATCATCAGTGTAGTAGTAACAGTGCATTAGCATAGCCCATTAACTAATTACTATAACTGTAAACAATGACTATGTAAACACATGCAGAATGTAAACATTGAAAATGTAAAAACAATACAAACAATGTAAACAATAACAATGTAAACAATAACAAAGATCAGCAACAATACAAAAACTTTCGCAGAAATCAACTAAAAATAAAGCAGAAATTAATGAAATATCACAAAAAATGTGACGATATCTGCGCTATAATTAAACAAAATACATGACACCACAGTGTATAAACAAAAATGTTGTATGAAACTAAATTATAGACAAGAGTAGGCTAACAAATACAAACAAATCAAAACAAAACTAAAGAATGCGAAATAATAACGAAAACAATATTAAAACATGTCATCACAGCTAACATAAATAGCAACAGAAGTCGCTTAGCAAATTCCAGTATTGGAAATTTGCTTACCCTACAGAAAACGCTCACAATAGACGACCTCTATGACGTGGCATAATCTAACGGAGACACCACCCAACCGAGAACCCGCTGAAATATAAACATATAAATATACAAATAACATATAGACATATAACATATAGAATGAGATGATACACAGAAGACTCAGCAGAAGTATAAGGGCACAGTTTACATACAAACAGGCCACTTAACTTATAGGCTTCCAATCGTAGAACAGCAGAAAAACGGATGTCAATCAACGTCCTAAAGAGCGAAGCTCCAACGATGATGGCACATCTGAACTGCTTCCACTGCTAACACGATGGTACAAGAGCTTCTGACATACTGTGTGTTGAGTTGTTTCGGCACTTGACCTTCTAATCCAAAAGTAAGTTGATGGAAATCGGTACTTGGCCTTCTTCAGAAAACAACCCGTTTCAACCGGCACTTGACCTTCTCAAAAAACGACAGCACTGGAACCTTGACAGCAGCAACTTGCTTGACTTGCGTAAAAGATAACAGCAGTCCGAGTTATCCGGCAACATGTAACAACGCCGGGTACTGTCAAATTCTTGTTTCCGTCAAAAAGTTGAAATTTTGACTTTTACCGGGCAACGCCGAGTACTTTGAAAATTTTGAAGATGTTGACTGTATTGAAGAATGTTAATTTCTTGAAGGATGCTGATGAATTCTTGTTGAAAATGAAGTGGGTAAGGGACCCCGTGTTTGCTAGTACCAGAATCAAACCAGCTTATGGCCACCAAATGATGCGTGATGCCATATGATGATGGATGGCATCCGCATGTCTGGTTTTGTGTAGTGTGTAGATGTGTTCAGTCAAAACAATGTTCATGCAACAATAACAGGGCAATCCACATAGGACGTCAGTAAACTCACGACGTATAAAGTCAATGAGTCTTGAAACAGCCGTTGACGTTTTTCTTCATTATTTATTGTGGACGCCACAGTGACAAAATGGTTACGCAAATGTGTAGGCACATCAAACAGTCATTATCACAGCAACATTCAATACAGCAATAAACGGTAGACAGCATTACAATGATGAGTCAGATGCATGTTATATTTCAAAGTGCTGTAAATGTAGTCAGGTGAAAAAACTCCATCCTTTTCTATAACAGCCAGGAGATAACCAGATGTATGAGATCAGTTCACTCTCCTTAGTTTGACTTCAGCAAGACAGACACGTCTGCCGAAGTATAAATAATGTCCACAAAAATATCCTCTAGATAATAAAGGTTTTCCAAACCTAATTCATTTAACAAAGTAGCAAGTAATGGTCCTTGGTACATGCATCAACCGATGCAGTACAATGCAGCGACATGTGAGCTGGGAAAAAACATCTCGTGACGACGACTTTCGCAGACAGGCTATGAACCAGAAATCGTTCACGACCAAAAATCGATAGAGTTAATGAAAATGTTAATTTACCTTGCTTTCAAGAAATACAGAAATATCACGCCTCCCGGCATGTGCAAATACACTAGAGGTATTATCCCGAATAAACGAAATATCCATAAGAGGACTACACATCCCTGACAGAACAAAAATAGCGGAGATCCCCTCTTCAACGAGGCATCTCTTTCGCCATTCCAAATCGCTCACTCCCACTAGTGGTGGGCGGAAACCGATCGACAAAGACGCAAGACAAGTCATGCGCAGTCCAGCGCAAAACGACCACAGCTCAAACTTAACTGCATTCGATACCAACGCGAGAAGACAAATGCTTACCGAGAAAAGTAACTATAAATTCCAAGCAGTTGTTGCCCTTGCGTTATAAAACAGACATTGAAACAAAACGATGTTGCGAGAATTTATCACGCAACAAGCGGACATGTAATGTCTGGGAGATAGGACATAAGGTAGCGGACATGTAATGTCTGGGAGATAGGACATAAGGCAGCGGACATGTAATGTCTGGGAGATAGGACATAAGGCAGCGGACATGTAATGTCTAGGAGATAGGACATAAGGCAGCGGACATGTAATGTCTGGGAGATAGGACATAAGGCAGCGGACATGTAATGTCTAGGAGATAGGACATAAGGCAGCGGACATGTAATGTCTAGGAGATAGGACATAAGGCAGCGGACATGTAATGTCTAGGAGATAGGACATAAGGCAGCGGACATGTAATGTCTAGAGGATAGGACATAAGGCAGCGGACATGTAATGTCTAGAAGATAGGACATAAGGCAGCGGACATGTAATGTCTGGGAGATAGGACATAAGGCAGCGGACATGTAATGTCTAGGAGATAGGACATAAGGCAGCGGACAAAACCAAAGACTCATCGTCACCACTTTCCTTTGCGTTCCTCGCGGAGCATATAGCTGTAGCTGGTCCCAGCAGGAAGTCTGCATCAAGTGTATCCACAGTTTCTCGGTGCAATATGTTTTATATGATGAGTTCCGAACCCCCAAAGGCGCGCCACGCCCCGCCCCCCCCCCCCCCCCCCCCCCCCATCACCACCACCATACACTGCCTCATATAAACAATAAGGGAGGAGATATTAAATCAATTTCTTAGCCTTTCATCATCAGTAGCACATTTAAAATTACTGAAGATCTTGCTTGGAACTAATTTTTTTTTTTTAAACTGTGAAAGAAGTTCCTTGAAATTATTTGTAAAGTTTTGAAGCATAATTTTAATTTGTGACTGCTTCTTTTGAAGGGACATAATTTCCAGGGATTTTTTTTAAATTTCTCCTTTCCAAGGGACATAATAAAATTTAAAAAAAAATTGTTTAATATATGCAATTGTATAACACTTTGCGGCAGTTTTTTTTTTACTTACTTTTTAAAATTTATTAATTGTACAAATGTTTATTCTGAAATGTAAATTGGAATATACAATTTAGATGGCTTTTACATTCTTACATCTATTTTTTGCCTTATTTTAAAAATAAAAGGCAGTCCTGCAATCATTGACGTTTACCATCTAGCAAATCCAGTGCTATGGTGACATATTAAATTAATACTCTTTTGTTATAGACGAAAAAGTAAATCAGTGTGTTCAACTAGAGCGACAAAGGATCTCTATACATAATATAAAGTAACGGACCGCAAGGTCTTTATCTTTCTACATTTTTAATAAATTTAATATTGTGAAAAATATCTTTTTTATTTTCATATCACCAACTTTACATTAACGAAGTTTTTACGGACGTGTAGTGAAGCAATGCTTTATTTGACTGAATTTCCAAGCTTCTTAAGTAGGCGTATTCACTTTGGTCATTAAAATTTTATATCGCCACATCAAAATGATCCCAAAAATCAACCTTGATGCCAGCGAGGACTTCGAAGGAGGTGCCTTGCACCAAAGCGGCACTTTGGTGTTGTGTAGCCGTGTACATAGTTGTTCCTTTGGAAACAGGCTATAAAAACCAGATTAGCATATAAATTTCTACTTTCCTAGAAACAGATTAAATTTTAATTAGGCTAAGCTTCGCTTGTAGAGTCGCGTTAGTCACGTGATTTTTAACCAATCGTAAGGCTCAGTATTATTCAGCCGGCAGGAAATGTAGAAGGGCGCGATTTTTCCCCAGCAGCCTAGTTAGTTGGAAGGTACGCGTCTAGCTAGTAAGACAAGCAAGTTTGTGCTCATAACGCAGTGGTTTTCTGCATGAAAGTTATTCAAGTTGAAGAATTAGAAATTCCAGGGATGATGGCATGTTCTCTTCAAAGTGCATTTTTGTGTATTTAAACTCTATATTCGAAGTCTGTAAGTAGGAACTAACTACTATACAATTATTGACATGTCGAAATCGAATGATTGTTGCAGATTTAGAAAGGGAACAATGACTGAAAGATTTCTTTTCAAATGTACCTGCAGGATTGATTTGTTTTGATGAAGCAATAACATATCAGGAGGAGATATGGCAATTTTATATCCTGAAGAGGCAGAATAATCCCTATTGCACTACTGATATGCACTTACTTGAAAATATGGCATTATGAACAAGAAAGAATTTCCTAAGAATAGAACCAGAATGGTTATAATGAAGTTAGAAACTCATACAGCGGGATTTTGAAAAGAAATATGCTCTGAAGAATAATTGTCATATGTGTCTTATGAAGTTTTGCCATGTCGACTTGTAATTACGTTATAATTTAATAAAAGTCACCTTTATACTAAAGGCAGGTCGTCACTCATTTGCTTTGCCATACATTCATGAGAGGAAGGAAGGAAATATAAATGAACCATAACCGCTCTTGCTGGTAAATCATATAAATAAAACACATCTGCTCTAATACAACACCTTAGAGGATAATCCCAGAACCTGGTAAAATCCCGTAAGACTGTAAGGGAGAAATTGCGAACTCTAGCAGTCAAGCTAGTAAATCTAGATCTAACACTCTCTGCAATTAAACAGCAACCCCCAATTCCCTACCCGGCCACAGTTGTCCATTTCTGGGGCACAGGCTGGGCGCGCCTCCTACTCGCTAATAGCAAGTATTTTAACGGGCCCGTGCGGCATCATGCCCAATGGTATATCGTCGATATACCGGTTTGAAGACCCACAACGGTGGTATGCCACCTTGACGCCTGGGGCGCAAACCGCCCAGTACAACTCCCTACATGGGAAACGATTGGAGTGGCAGACTCCACAGCTGTCTGTTCTAGTGGAGCACCTAGACAAAGAACGAATGAAAGCCACATTCCACTGGATGCCTCCAACATTAAAAAAAGAGGCGGCAAGAAAGATAGCTGTGGCTGTCTCAGGAGACGCCGAGGCAGAAACATACCAGTTAAAGAATACTTTGGACAAGTGGGTCCTGCTTTATAAACCCAAAGATCTCCTTCCCCACTACGTGGATTTATAAATCAAAGGGCATGGGAAAAACGCACACACAATATTCGTCACTATACCAAGACGGATTGAACTTAAAGAAACACCACTAAATGATGTATATAGAGTCATACACATATTTTTGCAGTAATATAGACAAAGTTGGAGGGACAGACAATGATATCAAAATAAGAATAAAAACAGCAAGAGGAGTTGTCATTGCACTGGGAAACATATGGAAAACAAGAGAGAACAAGTCAAACACGAAAATAAGAATCTTCAACTCAAATGTCAAGTCAGTCCTATTGTATGGCTCTGAGACATTGAGAACAACAAAAACAACAACCAAAAAGCTACAGACTTTTATAAACGGGTGCTTGCGTAGAATAGAAGGACTGAAATGGTATGACAAAGTAACAAATGTGGAATTGATGAGAAGAACCAGACAAGTGCCAGTGGAAAAAGAGTTGAGAAGAAGAAGCTGGCGATGGATAGGACACACATTGAGGAAACCTGTTGATAGCATTACAAGGCAGTCCTTGTTCTGGAATCCACAGGGAAAGAGAGGCAGAGGTAGACCAAGGAACACACGGAGAAGAGAACTGGATGCAGAGGTGAAAATGATGAGGAAAACATGGAAAGAACTTGAGCGGATGGCACAGGACAGGAAGACTTGGCATGTGTTTGTTGAAGGCCTATGCTCCTCGGGGAGCCAAAGGGTATTGATTGATACCAGTAAGGAAGACGGCGTGTCCCTTTTGCAAGCAAGACGACCACTAGGCAAACAGGTGCCCCCCAAAAAAGTAAAGGAAACGAAGCACGTACACAACCAGATAAACAAGCACAACAAATACCACCTCCCCGCCAGCCTGCAGACAAAGAGAAGTTCCAAACAGTCACGAGATATAATAAACGAAGAAGACACCACTCTGACGACAACGTCACCACACAAGACACACCGAACTTTACGATGATAGACCCCAAGCATTTCCTACCTCAGCGCAAGCTTATAAAAACAATAGCCCAACAAGCCCAAACAAAGAAAAGACAAACAAGCAACATGTGGAAACACCACCCAGACGTAGAACACTGTCAGACACCTGCTCGAGACTCGTCATTGTGCTGGATAGCCCTGGTAGCACACAGTACCCTCCCACCCCAAAAATCCAATTTTGTGTAATTGCACTACTAACAAATAACACATTTCAAGAATGGCGACAGAAATTAGAGTAATAAGCGTTAATATTCGTGGCCGTCGCACAAAATTACAACATTTCATAACACTCATACACAAATACCTTCCAGATTGTATACTGGTTCAAGAAACCAACATACACACAGATGAACACGCATCCCATATCACGACACAATTAGGACTTAGACATTCATGTTTTAGCCTTAGTATTCAGAATATTGGTTCAGGGTAGCTATCGCACAAATACCGAATAGGTGAGTGTTATGATTAAAATTCATAACGATTATGTATGGAATATCTTCAGCTCGACTGAGCTCCATTTCTTATATTTTATTACGGATTGACTCAAAATAAACGGAAATGACGTCATACCGTGATAGTACTGTAGCATCCGCCAATTTGAGCAGAAGTTGGGTTAGATAGTCTGCGAGGGAGAGATGCCGATTGTGTTTTAATGCGAGAGGCCGCATATGTGTTTGCTCCTGCAGTCTACTGTGTTTTCCCTGAGTTTTACCGTCACTAGGACACCATACTCAGTTCAGATTTTCCTAGCTTCTTTGAATGTCATAGAGTAATTTTCATTATTGTGTCGAATGTATCAATGTATTAAACTGTTGAGAATGCATTGACAGCGTCTCCATAGCGGAACGGACTGCCTGACGACATTATGAAGACGATACATTACTGCCTCTGTCATTGGGCTTGAACATATTATTATACTTGATGGAGCTATCTAACAGTACCTGATAAATTGTATCACGTCAACTGTGAAGAGGTGTTACGCTCATATTGGTGTGGCAGTAAGTGAAGGAAGAGTGAAAAGTCTAACCTGAGTTGGTATAGAGAGGGTAGAAAAAGGGGATGTGCAAAAAGAGGGTTGCGCATAAGAAGGGTCAAAACAGAACAAAGGTTAGGCACGCTTTTTCTTAGCGTGAGGCAGAAGCGTGATCCAGGCCGAGCAGGACAGTTACTCAAGTAGGAGAGGCAGGCATGTTGAAGTCTATAGTGAAGTAGACAAGGTGCTGTGTAATTTCTTAAATGCACGGAGACAAGATTGGGTAGCAATAACCCAACATATTGATATTATAAATTATTTTCAAGACTGAAGAACGAAGGAGCGAGTTAGGCTCCACTCAGAAAAGGGTACGTAGAGTGAATTAGTTACGTCCATTCCGTAGTCCTGTTACTGGGCTAAGATAGTGGCCATCTAGAACCAGGGAAAGGAACAACCCCGGAGGAGTCCGGTTATCACTTCAATAACCTGAACCCAAATCAATAGTATCAATAGAGAAGGATTTGCTTACACGGAGGAAAGGATGTAGATACTAGTAACATCTGAACAATAGTAGATAAAAGACATTACAATATTGAATATAATTCTTAATGGTGAGCGAGTGTTAAAGAGGAAGTGTGACCGACCAAGGTTGTTGGAGGTCCGGTTAACAGCAGTGGTCCACATTGTAAATAAACAGTATTCCAGTTGACTGTGGCGTTCCCTATTTGTATAGAAGATCTGCTTAGCGTTATGTCGTCGCTCACTGTGTGTGTTGTAACCATTCCTTAATCACAAAGTTGATCGCTACCTCTGAGGCAAAGAAGTCCTGGATAAGCAACGGCCACACAATACAAAATGGTGCAGTGACTGCGCTGTAACATTGGCATTCATGTTGATACGTGTCTGTCGACATCCCCCTATATGTTTATTTGGCCACGGACATTGTTCCGCTGATTATATCAATTTTAGCTGATAGACGGCATGCATCAGTGAGAAATTATCAGGAAAAATAGATATAGTAAGTGTAGAATAGCCATAGTTCAGGTAAGGAACAACAAACAAACATATACCATGGTAAACATACATGCACCACAAGATTACAGACACCAACCCTTATTTTATAAAAGCCTAGAAAGCCTATTCACGCATTCATACAGGGGCAGAATATCATATTAGGGGGAGATTTTAATTGTATACTGACAAACATGGATGTTATAGGCGGGGATGTTAAAACACAAATTCGGATGGCAAATAGGGAGGTTACTCACCATATATATATATATATATATATATATATATATATATATATATATATATATATATATATATATATATATATATATATATATATATATATATATATATATATATCTAAAATTCACCATCATTCCATCGTTATTTTATCCTGTTAAAGACTAATTGATTATTAAATTTGTTATATGTTATTTTAAAACAAAACAATTATAGTTGATTCAGTTCTTACACAAAAGAGAGCGCATGTATGATCGACCATCTTTAATATATATATATATATATATATATATATATATATATATATATATATATATATATATATATATATATATATATATATTTACAGCCATAGAGCCAAAATTAACTATAAAAGGAATTTCGATCAATGAACTCAGCTGGGCGCTCGAACAAGCCGAACCATTGCTTAAAACTTCACAAAAGGTGCCGGATCAGATATAAGTTAGGGAGCCGCGCTAGCATGGTTACCACACTGCGCTGGTGACCGGGTGACCCAGGATCAAACCCGTGCGAGGACATTTGAAGATTTTTCGTCGACCGGATTTGGACTGGATTAACTCGAGCCCTGGCGAGTACATTTGAAGGAGTGTCGTCGACCAGGGACTGGCGGCTCCTGAGCCGACCCAGCTCTAAAGGGCACCTCCGAAATTGGCGAGTATCTGCCTGAATGGCAAAGGACACGGGTCTCTGTGCAAGAAAAAGGGATACTCACGTAACATCAGTATCAGGTTAGACATACTAACCTGAGATTTCGCCTCGAGTAATATCGGGCGTACGAAAAATAAAAAGAGATAGAAGTTAATACAAGTACTCTGCCCTATGCAGCATTGTTCTTGACTTCTGAATTATCTTGTGAAATTCCCTTGAGATAGAAGCGTCATTATCCTTATAACTACAACTCTGCCAAGAGTAATCTTGTGCAAAGGTAGACACGTTTGACGACCCATTTTGCAGAGCACAGGGGAGGGAAATCCCGTGACAACGAAGACCAACAGTGTAGTGTCCCGCACGGAAACATTCATCAGCACGCATACTTCATAAGAGATATCATCACCTGCGCACACTAGAAGGATTGCCAGTCGTCAATCTTATCTCTAGACCAGGAAAAAGCCTTTGACAGAATATCCCACTCATACCTCCATAAAACTTTACTTCACTGCAATATTGGTGAATACTTTAGAAAGTGGATTGAAATTGTATACACAAAACATGAAAACAAGGTTTCGATAAACCATTCATTTACTGGGGCCTTAAGGCTGACAAGATCTGTTAGGCTGGGGTGTCCCCTTTCTCCTCTACTCTATGTACTCGCTTTAGGACCACTGCTAGAGAAAATTAGACAAGACAGTAATATCAGAGGTGTGACGAAATCAATCGTGCTTTTTTATAATTCTCATTCACTCGCAGTATCTCTTCATTTCTTTATTTCTCTATTTCATCGTCCTTTTATTTGGCATAATGTTTTATCTTTTATTCATTATTTTACTCTTTATGCTAAATCTAGTATGGGAAAGTCTCTAACACTCCACTCCCCTACGGAAGTATCTGCTATGGGACTCTCTTTATCTTGTTTACCACTCCTCAGACGTATTTCGGTTCCGCCAGGTGAATGGTGGTATTATCGTAACAATTTCCGGTCATTACACCGGTCAGCGATAATACGCTTATCAATCAACTCAGTGGCCGGCCACCTTTGATAGGAGACTATCCTCGTTTAACACAATATGGTCTCGTACGAGGGTGAATAGGAAGCCAAGATTGTCTGTCTGGATTGCCGACGACCGTGGTAAATGAGAATATCGCATTTGCGGGACCATACCTGGTGATTATTAAAGATAATCTGTCTGGAGAGACAATATTGGCGATAGGTAGCATCTGGACATCAAATGAGTTCACAGATGGTGTTTATGAGTTGTGCAGAAGATGTCACCGGAAATATTACCGCATGATTAGACAGAGGTCACACGTGGAATATTAAAATTAATATTTTAAAACACTCGAGGGGATATTTTAAATGAAACACCCCAACCCACGTAATGCTAAAGAGATTTGATTGGTTTGAAGTGAGAGCCGGAATATACAATGAATTATCTTGGAATATTCGGCGGAAACACAACCTGTGATTTGAACTGAGAATGAGAGATATAATCTAGCGAACTCGGAGACACAGAACAGACAGCTTCGCAATTTCATACGAGCCATTCCCAAAAAGCCAGAAAGAGAAGGATCGGACCTAAAATTCCATTATTAACAATGACAGATCGAGTATTGGGCAACTTTGGATTTTACAAGTAAACCCGTATTTTAATACAAGACTGTAAACTTAAAAGGACCAGGACTTCAATTACCAAGACTGGAACCTAGGAATTTGATCTTAGAGGAATTAAACAAAGTTTTCCCAGGTCCAGTGATTTCGCAGAACACCCGTCATCAGAGGAATTAACTCTAATTTCCCAGACCAAAGTGATTTCGAAGCTTCTAATACAGAGCTGCGTCCATTCGAAACTGTGCAAGGAGATTGTGTATAATCCAATTTGGGGTAAATTGTGAACATTTCATTTACAAATTTGAATTTAACATGTTTTCTTGCTAAGTGATTATATATGAGGCTCGCAACCTCCATACGAAAATAGTATTTTGATAAACCACTGCAGCAAGCGCTAGTGATTTCATCTGACTAGTCGTGCGGAAATCCCGACAGCAGAGGTAACCACGGACTTTGACTGGAGCCGTGTTGAGTGATGATTACATCACATGTGCCTCAAGTGTAGCACATCATTTTGTGAGATAGCTCGTATATGTAACTTGTTAATGTTAGTTCAGGCACAAATCATTATTCGCGCTGTCCAGACACTTGTTCCCAGTTCATACACAGAAGATGAGTGACAGAATAGAATTCGCATTATATTTCATCGTGTGAAATTATATAAGTGACTAGAGTTAATGTCATGTGACAAAACAACAGACTCCGACAAATAGCTAGTAGTGACAGGCGATTTTTGTTAAAGTGCGCGTATGGATAGATTGAATAATAAATGACCGAGTGCGCTGTTCATTTTTCTCGCAGGCAATAACGGTTGGACCCAAGAGACTAATAAACATTAATATTAAATCTTAACTGGACAGTACCATACCCAGAATTATTTATTCAATTTTTCCAGCCCACTGGGCATACTTCTTCTTCTTCGATCCTTAACCACCGACCGTCAAAGCAGTCAGTGGCCATCACGCCTAGTGGCGTCTTGTAGGGCAACAACAAATTGATTCCACTTTGCACGGTCGGTGGCCATCCTTCGTACAGTGCCCCAACTCTGGTTCATTCTTTGCATCTCAGCCTCCACAGTCCTCCGCCAAGTTGTTTTTGGTCGGCCTCTCTTTCGCTTTTCTTCAGGGGTCCAAAGCATATCTGTTCTTGTGATGGCATCGGGGTCTCTTCTGAGGACATGACCAACCCAGCTCCAGCGTCTGCCAGCTATGATGGTGTGCATGTCCTCTTGCTTGCTACGAGTAAGCAGATCTTGGTTGGTGATGGTATTCGGCCAAAAGATGCGGTGAATTTTTCTTAGGCATGTTGTGTGAAAAGAGGACAATTTTGACATTTCCTTCTCTGTGACTTTCCAGCATTCCGCACCATAGAGAAGCACAGAAAGCACGCAACTCTGGTATAATCTTAATTTTGTGCTTGTGCTGTATTGGGAGGACTTCCAGATGTTATTTAGGCTAAAGAAGGCTGTTCTTGCCTTATTCATTCTGATGTTGATGTCTTTGCCTGCCCCACCGACTGGTGTTACTATGCTTCCTAGGTATGTGAAGGTATCTGTCTGTACCAATTGCTGATTCCTTACTGATATGGGCTCAGGGTTGCTCACATTGAGCGTCATGACCTCAGACTTCTTTAAATTGATGTTCTAGCCCACCTGCTGGCTAAATTTATTAAGTCTATCCGTTTTTTCCTGGATGTGTTGATGTGAATGTGCCAGCAGTGCAATGTCATCTGCATATTCCAGATCTTCCAATGTACAAAATGTAGTCCATCTTATTCCTCTTGGACTGCCCTCTGTTGTCTGGCGCATCACCCAGTCTATTATTGTTAAAAAAGAGTGGTTGATAAGGGGCATCCCTGTCGTACTCCTGTCTTCACCTCGAAGGTTAGGTTGCTCTGCCCAACACTACACGTAAAGTTGGCATAGAGGCTTTTTATGATTGACACTATGCAGCTTGGAATTCCATAAGCCCTCAGTATTTTCCATAAACTGTCCCTATGTATGCTGTCAAAAGCCTTTTAAAAATCAACAAAATTTATGTAAAGCTGTCTTTGCCATTCTGAGCACTGCTCTATAATGTTCCTGAGAGTGAATATATGGTCTACACATCTTCTGTTCTTTCTAAATCCTGCTTGTTCTTTCCTCAGTTTGTAGTCTACTGCCTTTGAAATTCTCTGTATAATTATCCTGCCTAGTATTTTGCTGGGAACTGAGAGAAGAGTGATTCCTCTCCAATTATTGCAGTCTGCAAGATCTCCCTTTTTGTGCAATTTGACAATTATTCCTTTGTTCCACTCTGATGGTGTTGTCCCCGTTTTTTACACTTGTGCAAATAGTGGTTCTAATAGTTCTGCTGCTAGCTCAGGGTCTACTGGGCATACGCAAGAACATATATTCCTGGCCTTTGACAGCGGTAAAAACGGAGTGATCCAGAAAACTACCCTGTTTCAAAATCGGCACTCACCATAGAGCTGGCCGATAGGATTTGCCATCATCATCATTTTACACATTGTAACATTTGTCTTAGCAACCAGAGGCGTCGCAATACGGGATTTACTTTTTCTCTTTTGCAACTGTGAACGTTCAGAGCACGTCTAGCTTCAGTAACTATTTGCGGTGACCCTTGTCTCATCCAGGAAAAATTCAACCACCAAACTAGGCGTCCACCTTGTATTTTATTATTCGATACATAGGCTGGACTGGGGCCATATTTGGGCAACCCACCTGACAGTATTGGTTCAGGAACTATTGTTTTTTTTTCAAGGGGATTGAACATCAAGAGTGGGTAAGCGAGTTTGTTTGTGGCCACGTACGACACAGAGAGAGAGAGAGAGAGAGAGAGAGAGAGAGAGAGAGAGAGATAGAGAGAGTGAATAATTTCCTTTGTTACAAATCATTGTACCAATTTCCTTTTTTATTTCACTAAACTTGTGTACTTTACGGAGTAGTAATTTAGTGGGGAACTTGTTCTTCATAGTCTATTCCGTAACTTAGTGCTTATCATTGACCCTTGGGTTACTAACTTCTCTCGGGATGTTTCTCAACAAGGGAGAGGGCATTTATTCGGTTATTTTCATATGTCTGTAAACAATGATTTTATTGATTTCTCTATATGTTTTGATGTTGTAAAAGTTTAATGAAAATAAACAATAAAAGAGAACTTAACTTTGTGTGTTGGTCAGACCCCTACCCAATTAACCATAGTTTTTCACGTTTTGTGTGTCTTGTTGTCACATAATTGTGTGTGTGGTGTGGTTAGTGTAACTTATATTTCAAATAGGGAGAGAAATGTTGTCTTATACTAAAACATAGTCGTATAGATAGACTGGATTAAAGAAACTACTCATTATAGAGACAGATCTTCCTCTTACACTATTCACTCGTGAAATCTATTTCTTACACCTTTATCCTCAAAAATTTACCACTATCACCTCTGCTGAGATGGGACCATAAATATCTTCTAACCTATCTAAAAATATACGACAGACAATTTCAACATTTCCTTCTCTGTTACTCTCCAGCATTCCGCACCATAGAGAAGCACAGAAAGTACACGGCTCTCATATAATCTTAAATTGGTGGATTTGCTATTAGTAAGGTATTAAAATGCTAATGTATGACAGGTAGTTATGCTGAACTAATTGGTGAGATAGATAGTTAGGCATAATTACTACACAATTAAGTGCAGATAAGCTGTAGTAAAGCTTTACCATCACTGAAAGGTGGTCGGCCGAGATGTTACATAATTTTAAGGTGGGGGGAGGGGTTGTTACACACATGTTACATGGGGGAGAGAGGTGGCTGGAGATGGCAAAAATTGCGTTACGTCATTTGTGAACGGCCCCTTACGTGATATTGCATTTAAGTGTTACAAGCTTCAGTGATGCCAATAATGAAATTCAGTCCATGTAATGTCTGGGAGATATGACACAAGGCAGCGGACAGAACCAAAGACTCATAGTCACCATTTTCCTTTGCGTTCCTCGCGGAGCATATAGCTGTAGCTGGTCCCAGCAGGAAGTCTGCATTAAGTGTATCCACAGTTTCTGTGGCAATATGTTTTATATGATGAGTTCCGACACCCCCCCACTCCCCCCCCCCCCCCCCCCCTCATACACTGCCTCATATAAACATTAAGGGAGGAGATATTAAATCAATTTCTTGGCCTTTCACCATCAGTAGCACATTTAAAATGACTGAAGATCTTGCTTGGAACAAATTTTTTTTTTTAAACTTTGAAAGAAGTTGCTTTAAATTATTTGTAAAGTTTTGAAGCATAATTTTAATTTATGACCGCTTCTTTTGAAGGAACATAATTTCCAGGTTTTTTTTTTAAATTTCTCTTTCCAAGGGACATAATGAAATTTTTTAAAAATATTGTTTAATATATGCAATTGTATAACACTTTGAGAAAGGTTTTTTCTATTTACTTTCTAAAATATATTAATTGTACAAATGTTTATTCTGAAATGTAAATTAGAATATACAATTTAGATGGCTTTTACATTCTTACATCTATTTCTCAACCCTGATTTTCGCCTTACATATTTAAAAATTATAAAAGGCTGTCCTACAATCAATGTATATTGAAGACGAAAATTTTCTTTTCCAGTGAGTGAGAGTACGCAAATCCAGTGCTTTGTAAATTCTGACATAATGTGAGCAATCACAAGTAAAATACTATGAACTGTTTAGGAATTTGAATTAACATAGATCCTTTTTTTAATTTTCAAAACGTTAAATTTTTCTTTAATCCTTTATTATATTATTATTATTACAATTTAATTAAATATTTTTGTTTAACTTTATTTGGGAGAGTGCGAATGGGGCTTTATATGTAATATACAATGTATTTGCCTGGTATTTCATGCAATGTACCCGTTTTGTAAAGTTGAAGAACGATAAATAAAAGTGACACCATAAAAAAAAAAAAAAAAAAAAAAAAAAAAAAAAAGGTGACACTATGGAAAAAAAAAAAAAGGTGACATATGTTCTCCCAAAGACAGTATAGATAAGAGTAGTATTAACCATTCTTATAATATACCTATGTACACAAATTACATTTTATTATGATACATATTTATGCATTTCATTGATAAATCCATATCATTTCATATGTTCTGACCAAACTAAAACTTGGTTCAGAACTAATAAATTTAAAAAATTGTTAAAATTTAAACTAAAAAAAAAAAAAAAAAGTTAATCTTCCAGCACTATAACCAGCGTCCTTTTCAGGACGTACGCAGCGATCACAATATAGTCAAAATGGTCCGAAATAAACCACGCGCCAAAAAGAGGAAGGTCTACCACCAGCCCACCAGCTCTGAACAGCCCGGAGAATAACAAAACTACAAACAACAAAGACAGATGATGAAGACCCAGAACGTGAAGACATGATGAGATCATTACAACAGATGCTGGAAAGAAGAGAGAAAAGAAGACAGGAGCTTAGAACCATGTGGCCACCACCATACGTACCCGAATCGACAGCAGAAACCTTGTCTACCTCAGAGAAGCTGCACCAAACCCCGAATATAGAAAAAGGTCGAAAATCTACATCACCTACGACCCAGAAAGCATCCCCGAAGCCACCACCACACGATGCCGAGTTGACAGCTGTGGCTACCCCAGGGAAGCTGCTCCAAACTCCGAAGACGATAAAATCACCACCAAAGCAAGACGTCATAGTAGAGGCTCCATTGTGCAGTGATCAGGCAACAACTACAGAACGTGATCAGAAGCAGTCAACAAAACAGAACGTGAGACCGTCCCACACACCACACAATCTAACGCAGACGGAAACCAGAGCATGTCACCTGCGCAAGCCAAGCAATGCCGGTTCCCACAAGGCACTACAGGAGAGGTTGGTAAAGATCACGCAGATGTCTGGAGGTGAGGCCTCACTCAGGGCCCTACCAGATGACAAAGTGATCTGCATCCTCGAGACAATAACTGGCAGGAGAGTCATCTCTAAAGTAAGGAGGCACGAAAAGGGAGTCGTGCTTTCCCTCAACAACACCGAAACAACAACTTCGCTGATGTCAGAACTGGAGTCCGGATCGAAAGAAGCCCAGTTGCCCCACCAGATAAAAGTGGTGGTGGAAAGATACAAGAATACAAAGAAGTTTGTCGTAAGAGGGGTGGACACCAGATGGTCCGTAAGCGAGATTCACAGCAACCTACAGACCGAAAACTCAGAAGTCAAATTCACGCAGATCGAAAGGCTAAAAACATGGGACAAAAAAGACACAACCCTGATTGTAATAACCATTGAGTGGTCGACAAGACCTGAGAGATTGACGCTAAAAACTACTTCAAAAAGGACAGAGGCATATATCCCTCCGGTCACGCAGTGCTCTAACTGCCAGCAGTTTTCACACACAAAGAAAACGTGCAGGAGAGATGTAGTTTGCCGGTATTGTGGGGGTAGCCACCCATATCGTGACTGTACCAAGGCCATGAAGGATATCATTTACACAGCGAATAACCCAAACCGTACCTGTACAAACTGCCTCGGAAACCACGGGGCAAGGTACCGAGGCTGCCCTGTGTTTCAGGAAACAAAGAGCATCTTGAAGGAGGCCGTGTCCAAAAACATGCCTTTCAAAGAGGCAAAACACAGAGTGGCTGCGGATGTTGCAGACAAACAGCGCACGATTGACAGAAGACAGTTACATCAGCTGACAGCGGAAGTAAAAGAGATGAAACGGAAACTCCAGGGCGAGAACACAAGCAGGCAGACTCCCGAAAAACAAATTGACAGTGAAGATGTAATAGATCTGAAGAGCATTAGGAAAATGATGGACGACATGAAAAGAATACAACAACAAATAGAAAGAGATGTCAAGAAGCTGACAGAACTGAAGGAAGAAATCTCAGAAATCCTCAAGAGAATTGAAGCAGAACGAAGAGCCGTAGAGGAAATGACATCCAACACACGGGAAACAAATACGAACAACCAAACAGACGAAGAAGTCATAGAAGAAACACTAAACAGACTACTACCTGCAATCATAGAAAAAGCGCTTTCTCAGATACAGGAGAAAAGGAAGACACAAGATTCAGAAACGAGGAGGGCAAAAACAAACAAAACCACACAAGCCAGATAGGGAGGCAGGATATGATAAACACCATGAACACGCCACGACACCATGAACAGACAAGCAAAGAAGAGGTATCCAGACATTCAGCTAGTGGTCCTTTTTAGGACCAGTCCTTTTCAGGACTATCAACCTGCTAGCACCGAAGAAACAACACGCACAATATACCCCAATTATAACCAATTTTCAGGTTGAACAGGGTATAACAACAATATAGTAGACAAACGAACGAACGACGAACGCTGACATAATTAGTTAATCCTCCTTCGTTATAGACAAAAAAGTAATTCAGTGTGTTCAACTAGAGCGACAAAGGGTCTCTATACATAATATAAAGTAACTGACCGCAAGGTCTTTATCTTTCGACATTTTCAATAAATTTAATTTTATGAAAAATATCTTTTTTATTTCCATATCACCAACTTTACATTAACGAAGTTTTTACGGACGTGTAGTGAAGCAATGCTTTATTTGACTGAATTTCCAAGCTTCTTAAGTAGACGTATTCACTTTGTTTGGGGAAACGATTGGAGTGGCAGACTCCACAGCTGTCTGTTCTAGTGGAGCACCTAGACAAAGAACGAATGAAAGCCACATTCCACTGGATGCCTCCAACACTGAAAAAAGAGGCGGCAAGAAAGATAGCTGTGACTGTCTCAGGAGATGCCGAGGCAGAAACAAACCAGTTAAAGAATACTTTGGACAAGTGGGTCCTGCTTTGTAAACCCAAAGATCTCCTTCCCCACTACGTGGATTTAGAAATCAAAGGGCATGGGAAAAACGCACACACAATATTCGTCTCTATACCAAGACGGATTGAACTTGAAGAAACACCACTAAATGATGTATATAGAGTCATACACATATTTTTGCAGTAATATAGACAAAGTTGGAGGGACAGACAATGATATCAAAATAAGAATTAAAAACAGCAAGAGGAGTTGTCATTGCACTGATAAACAAATGGAAAACAAGAGAGAACAAGTCAAACACGAAAATAAGAATGTTCAACACAAATGTCGTCAGTCCTATTGTACGGCTCTGAGACATGGAGAACAACAAAAAACAACAACCAAAAAGCTACAGACTTTTATAAACGGGTGCTTGCGTAGAATAGAAGGACTGAAATGTATGACAAAGTCACAAATGTGGAACTGATGACAAGAACCAGACAAGTGCCAGTGGAACAAGAGTTGAGAAGAAGAAGCTGGCCATGGATAGGACACACATTGAGGAAACCTGTTGATAGCATTACAAGGCAGTCCTTGTTCTGGAATCCACAGGGAAAGAGAGGCAGAGGTAAACCAAGGAACACATTGAGAAGAGAACTGGATGCAGAGGTGAAAATGATGAGGAAAACATGGAAAGAACTTGAGCGGATGGCACAGGACAGGAAGGCTTGGCATGTGTTTGTTGAAGGCCTCTGCTCCTCGGGGAGCCAAAGGGTATTGATTGATACCAGGACGGAAGACGGCGTGTCCCTTTTGCATGCAAGACGACCCCTAGGCAAACAGGTGCCCCCAAAAAAAGTAAAGGAAACGAAGCACGTACACAACCAGATAAACAAGCACAACAAATACCGTCCCAGAGTTGCTGTGGTACCCAATTGGGGCTGGGTCGACCCAGGAGCCGTTTACTAAAAATTCATATTTATGCTGCTGTGAATATTTTCATAAATAATGAACATTGAAAGTTCAGCCCAGGTTATAAACACCTGTCATTGTGTAGCCACGTGAATGTAGTAGACCTAAAAACAAGAGGAAAAAAAATATAAAATTACAAGTTTTTTCCCGCTGTAACATTATCATTTCGATATTCCGATACAGTAAGTGAAGTCGACCATTTCTTTTCTTCCAAAGTTGTGAATAAATTGATATGATGATAGGAAACTCTTTACAGAGCGATACAACAGGTGGCAATCTGATCATCAGAAGTAGTCCCCCCATCCGACAAGTGTTTCGGCCTAGTATACTCCTTTACACTCTAAGGAAGGCGGGCCCACTTGGGTCATGACTCCCAAGCGTCTCAGTCTCCTGTTGTCTTTTATCGAAAATGAACCCATTTCACTTATGGTAGCAACTTTAATCCACAACTCCGCCAGCCGTGGAGGCAATTGTGAAAGTAACAAAGAGAAGACAAATTATTCCGTTCGTTCCGTCGCACACACTGAGACATCCACAATTTTTACTTTCGAATATGTGCATTTGAAATAAAAATATTAATAATGCCAGGTAGACCATCAGCTCCGACACAGATCAGCAACAATGTTCTACCAGTTCAACAACTAACAGCTGTAGATGTCAGACCTAGTTACTTGTATACGTTAATGAACAACAAACTCCAATGGTTACAGTGGCTTGCTACACACCGATTAATAAGAAACTCCGATTCAGTCTACCCAGCTGTAAATGGGTACCTGACTTCTCACTTGAGTTAAGGAAGGAAAAGGCAGCAAGGAAAGGTACTGGTCACCCCACCTCTGTATGCATGACCTAGTATAGTGAGGTCTCTAACACTTCACTCCCCTACGGTAGTATCTGTTATGGGACTACCTTTTTACTCTCCCACTGAAGCAAATGACTATTTATCGATTCAGACATTACCATCTAACCCGTACAGTCAAGTACTAAATACACGTAACTGGCTATGGAACTCTAGACGGCAAAATGTTTTCAACACAAGGGTTACTTTCACAATTGCCTCCAGCTGGCAGAAAATAAATTCAATCTGTCTGCTCAACTATAACTCTATCAATACATTGATCAGATTGGCAATTTCTGTGTTTCAAGAGTAGTTTCCCATTCATTTCTACTCGTATATTGTTTTTTAATTATATGTCAAAATGAGGCCCTGTAAGGGAAATTTTCTAACACAAAACGTATCGATTCATTTGGGACCGCTATTCGGAGGAGTGCCCAATTTTCTGTTCGTATGACTCACCTTTAAATCCACACCCCTTTTTCTGGAAACATAACAACAGAGCTGTTAACCAACTTTTCGCAACCTGCCAGTCTTAACAAGGGAGCGAACCACGTTTGTTTACCTGAGTTTCTCACGCGAGCTGATTTGCCAATTATCGGTCATTAGACAGACGCGCGTAGAAATAAAGGACTGTTTGAAGAAATACAGGGGCGATAATATTTTCCCGACCACCTTTGATGTTGTACGTTTGAGAGGGAGGTAATGTTGATCTGCGAAAGGGAACGTAATCTAAGAGAGGTCCTTGCACGGCAAAATCATCTGATGTCGGTCAGCATTGCTGAGTAGAATGAACAAACAAACCTTTGATCCGGGAAACGCAGTTCCTGATTTCCCTACTATACAGAAAGTGTGAATTGTAATGTCTTCTGGTGATGATAACACCATGATCTGAATATATACCGCGCTCTCTCAAATCAGTTATTAGAGTCGCTCAGAAATTCTTGGATAATCTAAGCACGCCAGACTAGAGCCATCCTTTGCTAAATGTGTCGTGGGGATTTCATTTTCTGACTTGTGGTAATAGAAATTGTGATTAAGTTAAAATGTGTTAAGTTTTCCATTTGAATTCGCTGTAATTCCTTAGCGTTTAAAACCAGTGAAATAACATAACGCGTAGATATTTCCTTGCCAGTCGTTCAGGGTAATGTAATTTCAAACACCCCACTTTCTTTCAACTAGAAGATACGGCTTAGCTGACTGAGATTATTACGCGTGACGGATGAGTGACAGAATAAAATTCGCATTATATTTCATCGTGTGAAATTATATAAGTGACTAGAGTTAATGTCATGTGACAAAACAACAGACGCCGACAAAAAGCTAGTAGTGACAGGCGATTTTTGTTAAAGTGCGCGTATGGATAGATTGAATAATAAATGACCGAGTGCGCTGTTCATTTTTCTCGCAGGCAATAACGGATGGGCCCAAGAGACTAATAAACATTAATATTAAATCTGAACTGGACAGTACCATACCCAGAATTATTTATTCAATTTTTCCAGCCCACTGGGCATACGCAAGAACATATATTCCTGACCTTTGACAGCGGTAAAAGCGGAGTGATCCAGAAAACTACCCTGTTTCAAAATTGGCACTCACCATAGAGCTGGCCGATAGGATTTGCCATCATCATCATTTTACATATTGTAACATTTGTCTTAGCAATCAGAGGCTTCGCAATACGGGATTTACTTTTTCTCTTTTGCAACTGTGAACGTTCAGAGCACATCTTGCTTCAGTAACTATTCGCGGTGACCCTTCTCTCCTCCAGGAAAAATTCAACCACCAAACTAGGCGTCCACCTTGTAATTATTATTCGATACATAGGCTGGACTGGGGCCATATTTGGGCAACCCACCTGACAGTATTGGTTCAGGAACTATTGTTTTTTTTCAAGGGGATTCAACATCAAGAGTGGGTAAGCGAGTTTGTTTGTGGCCACGTACGACAGAGAGAGAGAGAGAGAGAGAGAGAGAGAGAGATAGAGAGAGTGAATAATTTCCTTTGTTACAAATCATTGTACCAACTTCCTTTTTTATTTCGCTAAACTTGTGTACTTTACGGAGTAGTAATTTAGTGGGGAACTTGTTCTTTATAGTCTATTCCGTAACCTAGTGCTTATCTTTGACCTTTGGGTTACTAACTTTTCTTGGGATGTTTCTCAACAAGGTGGAGGGCAATTATAACGTTATTTTCATATGTCTGTAAACAATGATTTTATTGATTTCTCTATATGTTTTGATGTTGTAAAAGTTTAATGAAAATAAACAATAAAAGAGAACTTAACTTTGTGTGTTGGTCAGACCCCTACCCAATTAACCATAGTTTTTCACGTTTTGTGTGTATTGTTGTCACATAATTGTGTGTGGTGTGGTTAGTTAACTTATATTTCAAACAGGGAGAGAAATGTTGTCTTATACTAAAACATAGTCGTATAGATAGGCTGGATTAGAGAAACTACTCATTCTAGAGACAGATCTTCCTCTTACACTATTCATTCGTGAAATCTATTTCTTACACCTTTATCCTCACATATTTACCACCATCACCTCTGCTGAGATGGGACCATAAATATCTTCTAACCTATCTAAAAATATACGACAGACAATTTCAACATTTTCTCAGCATGAGGCAGAAGCGTGATCCAGGCCGAGCAGGACAGGTACTCAAGTAGGAGAGGCAGCCATGTTGAAGTCTATAGTGAAGTAGACAAGTTGCTGTGTAATTTCTTAAATGCACGGAGACAAGATTGGGTAGCAATAACCCAACATATTGATATTATAAATTCTTTTCAAGACTGAAGAACGAAGGAGCGAGTTAGGCTCCACTCAGAAAAGGGTATAGAGTGAATTAGTTACGTCCATTCCGTAGTCCTGTTACTCGGCTGAGATAGTGGCCATCTAGAACCAGGGAAAGGAACAACCCCGGAGGAGTCCGGTTATCACTTCAATAACCTGAACCCAAATCAATAGTATCAATAGACAAGGATTTGCTTACACGGAGGAAAGGATGTAGATACTAGTAACATCTGAACAATAGCAGATAAAAGACATTACAATATTGAATATAATGCTCAATGGTGAGCGAGTGTTAAAGAGGAAGTGTGACGTACCAAGATTGTTGGAGGTCCGGTTAACAGCAGTGGTCCACATTGTAAATAAACAGTATTCCAGTTGACTGTGGCGTTCCCTATTTGTATAGAAGATCTGCTTAGCGTTATGTCGTCGCTCACTGTGTGTGTTGTAACCATTCATTAATCATAAAGTTGATCGCTACCTCTGAGGCAAAGAAGTCCTGGATAAGCAACGGCCACAAAATACGAAATGGTGCAGTGACTGCGCTGTAACATTGGCATTCAAGTTCATACGTGTCTGTCGACATACCCCTATATGTTTATTTGGTTACGGACATTGTTCCGCTGATTATATCAATTTTAGCTGATAGACGGCACGCATCAGTGAGAAATTATCAGGAAAAATAGATATAGTAAGTGTAGAAAAGCCATAGTTCAGGTAAGGAACAACTAGAAAGCCTATTCACGCATTCATACAGGGGCAGAATATCATATTAGGGGGAGATTTTAATTGTATACTGACAAACATGGATGTTATAGGCGGGGATGTCAAAACACAAATTCGGATGGCAAATAGGGAGGTTACTCACCATATATATATACATCTAAAATTCAGGGTAACATTCCATCGTTATTTTATCCTGTTAAATACTAATTGATTATTAAATTTGTTATATGTTATTTTAAAACTAAACAATTATAGTTGATTCAGTTCTTACACATAAGAGAGCGCATGTATGATCGACCATCTTTTATATATATATATTTACAGCCATAGAGCCAAAATTAACTATAAAAGGAATTTCGATCCGATCAATGACCTCAGCTGGGCGTTCGAACAAACCGAACCATTGCTTAAAACTTCACAAAAGGTGCCGGATCAGATATAAGTTAGGGAGCCGCGCTAGCGTGGTTACCACACTGCGCTGGTGACCGGGTGACCCAGGATCAAACCCGTGCGAGGACAATTGAAGATTTTTCGTCGACCGAGATTTTGACTGGATTAACTCGAGCCCTGGCGAGTACATTTGAAGGAGTGTCGTCGACCAGGGACTGGCGGCTCCTGAGCCGACCCAGCTCTAAAGAGCACCTCCGAAATTGGCAAGTATCTGCCTGAATGGCAAGGGACACGTGTCTCTGTGCAAGAAAAAGGGATACTCACGTAAAATCAGTATCAGGTTAGACATACTAACCTGAGATTTCGCCTCGAGTAATATCGGGCGTACGAAAAATAAAAAGAGATAGAAGTTAATACAAGTGCTCTGCCCTATGCAGCATTGTTCTTGACTTCTGAATTATCTTGTGAAATTCCCTTGAGATAGAAGCGTCATTATCCTTATAACTACAACTCTGCCAAGAGTAATCTTGCGCGAAGGTAGACACGTTTGACGACCCATTTTGCAGAGCAAAGGGGAGGGAAATCCCGTAACAACAAAGACCAACAGTGTAGTGTCCAGTACGGAAACATTCATCAGCACGCACACTTCATAAGAGATATCATCACCTGCTCACACTAGAAGGATTGCCAGTCGTCAATCCTATCTCTAGACCAGGAAAAAGCCTTTCACAGAATATCCCACTCATACCTCCATAAAACTTTACTACACTGCAATATTGGTGAATACTTTAGAAAGTGGATTGAAATTGTATACACAAAACATGAAAACAAGGTTTTGATAAACCATTCATTTACTGGGGCCTTAAGGCTGACAAGATCTGTTAGGCTGGGGTGTCCCCTTTCTCCTCTACTCTATGTACTCGCTTTAGGGCCACTGCTAGAGAAAATTAGACAAGATAGTAACATCAGAGATGTGACGAAATCAATCGTGCTTTTTTATAATTCTCATTCATTCGCAGTATCTCTTCATTCCTTTATTTCTCTCTTTCATCGTCCTTTTATTTGGCATAATGTTTTATCTTTTATTCATTATTTTACTCTTTATGCTGAATCTAGTATTGGAAAGTCTCTAACACTCCACTCCCCTACGGAAGTATCTGCTATGGGACTCTCTTTATCTTGTTTACCACTCCTCAGACGTATTTCGGTTCCGCCAGGTGAACGGTGGTATTATCGTAACAATTTCCGGTCATTACACCGGTCAGCGATAATACGCTTATCAATCAACTCAGTGGCCGGCCACCTTTGATAGGAGACGATCCTCGTTTAACACAATATGGTCTCGTACGAGGGTGAATAGGAAGCCTAGATTGTCTGTCTGGATTGCCGACGACCGTGGCTGTTTGTCTGGCAGATTACACAGGTGGTAAATGAGAATATCGCATTTGCGGGACCATACCTGGTGATTATTAAAGATAATCTGTCTGGAGAGAAAATATTGGCGATAGGTAGCATCTGGACATCAAATGAGTTCACAGATGGTGTTTATGAGTTGTGCAGAAGATGTCACTGGAAATATTACCGCATGATTAGACAGAGGTCACGCTTGGAATATTAAAATTAATATTTTAAAACACTCGAGGGGATATTTTAAATGAAACACCCCAACCCACGTAGTGCTAGAGAGATTTGATTGGTTTGAAGTGAGAGCCGGAATATACAATGAATTATCTTGGAATATTCGGCGGAAACACAACCTGTGATTTGAACTGAGAATGAGAGATATAATCTAGCGAACTCGGAGACACATAACAGACAGCTTCGCAATTTCATACGAGCAACTCCCAAAAAGCCAGAAAGAGAAGGATCGGACCTAGAACTCCATTATTAACAATGACAGATCGAGTATTGAGTAACTTTGGATTTTACAAGTAAACTCGTATTTTAATACAAGACTGTAAACTTAAAAGGACCAGGACTTCAATTACCAAGACTGGAACCTAGGAAATTGATCATAGAGGAATTAAACAAAGTTTTCCCAGGTCCAGTGATTTCGCAGAACACCCGTCATCAGAGGAATTAACTCTAATTTCCCAGACCAAAGTGATTTCTAAGCTTCTAATACAGAGCTGCGTCCATTCGAAACTGTGCAAGGAGATTGTGTATAATCCAATTTGGGGTAAATTGTGAACATTTCATTTACAAATTTGAATTTAACATGTTTTCTTGCTAAGTGGTTATATATAAGGCTGGCAACCTCCATACGAAAATAGTATTTTGATAAACCACTGCAGCAAGCGCTAGTGATTTCTTCTGGCTAGTCGTGCGGAAATCCCGACAGCAGAGGTGACCACGGACTTCGGCTGGAGCAGTGTTGAGTGATGATTACATCACATGTGCCTCAAGTGTAGCACATCATTTTGTGAGATAGCTCGTATATGTAACTTGTTAATGTTAGTTCAGGCACAAATCATTATTCGCGCTGTCCAGACACTTGTTCCCAGTTCATGCACAGAAGAGTACTGGTGATTTTTAGTCATCTTTCTTGAGCTTTCTTGTGTACTCAAGAATTTACTTCTTCTGAGAGATTAACATTGGTGGGTGCACAACGAGAAGATACGCCTGTTAAGCTTCCAACTCAGTGTACTTAGCAGAGGAATTTTGTTCTTTCTATTTTGTCCAGTAGTTTGTGGAAGAAAGCTATAAGACTGTTTGAGGACGAAGCGACAAGACTGACGTTTCTACGCCCTTAGTTGTGAGAGTAGGGAATCAACACGGACCACCTACATAAGACGGGTTAGACGAAGATGTGCCCACATCACCAAAAAAGTGACGATACAACGGCGGCAGGACTTACGTAGACAAGCTAAGTGCTTATTAACAGGCGAAAGCAACGGAGATGGATAAAACCCTCTATTTAATCTCCGTTAGGAGAAAATTTGATTCCAATATAAAATGTCACCAATCTTTCCATATTTATTTTAACTGTTAAAGACTAATTCATTATTGAAATTGTTACATGTTGTTTTAAAACTAAACAATCATAGTCGCTTCAGTTTTATATGTATACAACGTATGAGACAGAATGTGATATATATATATATATATATATACATATATTTACCTCTATACCATTATAAGAGGAAATTTGCTGAATTAACTCAGCTGGGGGCTTGAACGGGCTAAAAACCATTGCTGAAATCCTTCACAAAAGGCGACAGACAGATATAAGTTAACCATTGCTCAGCGCTATTCCGCATGGTTCTTGACCTGAATTATCTTGTGAAAGCTCCCTTCAAATAGAAGGGTCATTGCACTTCTATTTATATCTCTGCTAAGAATAATCTTTTGCGAAGGTAAACACCGTTGACTACCCAGTTTAAATACTCTTGAGGTTTGGCCATTGTTGGACCACTACTGCAAATCAGGGGAGGCAATCCGTGACAATAGGCACTTATCAGGGTAAAGGGGAACAAAAGTTGCTTGCCTACGCAGACGATACTACCTTTTTTACCAACAGTGATAGGTCTTTGCAAAATATTCTAGACACATTCACGCTTTTTGGTAAAGGTTGTGGGTCAAGATTAAACGTCCAGAAGTCTACAGTTATGAATATAGGCAGATAGAAAAACAAAGGGAATTTTCCCTTTGATTTAACGTCAACAAACATGAAACTGTACGGTATATACTTCCCATCTCACCCAAACCGCACACACAAAGTCACATGGCAGAACTTTGTCGCACATATCACTGACACGCTACACCGCTACAAATACAAAAATAAAACCATTTTTCCCAGAAGTGCAATAGTGAACTGCTTTATTATTCCAAAAATAATTTATATTGCTACAGTCTTTGACCCTCCACAACATACGGTGACAGAGATTAAAAAGGACATTAGGCGTTTTGTTTTTGGACACACTTTATTTAGCATTAAACATCAAACACTCATGCAAGAGAAAAATTTCGGGGGAATTGCCCTCCAGGACATAGGGACAAAAATAAAAGCACTTCGAATCAAACATGTAGGAAATATAATACGAGACCCAGAACAATACATTAGCCCATTACTACGTAGGGCTTAGACTTGCTAGACTGAGACCACTAAAGAACATTGTCCCACATAATTTTGGGACACTACCACTTTTTTACATGCTTTATGGCCATCAGAGGACACGAAATTTTAATTAACCAGAAAACAAACAAAATTTACAAACACTTAGTCATGTTACAATCACCACATTTACACCTTAGAATTAAAAGAGGTTACAATTACTTTATAACAGATTACACTGAGATTTTCACCGATCTTCACAACAAAAGCATCTCACCAAAAGCCAGTGAAGTCACATATTGACTTTTATATAACATGACGCCAACCACAGAAAGAGCAGCACACAGCTTAGAACGAAAATCAAAATGTAAGATGTGCCAGGCAAATGTACACGAAAGTGAGGAACACATTTTCTAAAAATGTAGAACAATTATATCAGCACAGAAAATCTTGCAAGACATACTGGACACACATATGAAACAAAAAATAGAAATTTTTAAAGCCATTATGCTTAATTCATTTCCTAAGACACTACCAAACGTTCTTTTAAATTGAATTTTTTGCTCTCGGAATTTCTTTATTTCATTTGGATATGTCGCATTAAATCAGTATTTGACTACAAAGTTATCCGCCCAGCTCATTTCCTACATTTGTTCCTTCGGAGAGCGACGCGTATTTAAAAACCTATCCACTACCCCCAGCTACCTGTAACCCAAATCCAGAATCCTTGACCCGCCAAATATTCTTAAAGCCGAGCCCTTAGCTTATACAAGGTCACTATCCTATCCCTACCCCTTTTTTCATCCCCCACTGCTAATTACGAGGTACTCCTTCACCTGTGTAATTTTTTTTCCTAACTTCCCATCCCCTTCTTTATAACACATTCTCCCCCCGCCCCCCCCCCCCCACGCACACAACACTAAAGGTAAGGTACTCCATCACCCAATATTTTTATCATGTACACGTGTGAGAGTGTGGGTATGTTAAAATTTTTCATCCTCTCTTTTGTCATGTCCGCAGAGAGAAGCCTGCCTTTAAATTATTATTAATTAAAAAAAAACTATTATGATTATTATTTTTAAAGTTTAAATACATGTGCATATGAACATATTATTTGCATTCTCTTTTCATTTTTAGTTGGATTGATGTTAAATAAATAATGTTAGGATGCACGAAAGAAGGTGTATAAATGTGTGCGTACGCACCAGAGGTAAAAAAAAAAAACAACCAAAAAAAAAAAACAAACAAAAAAGTTTTTTTGGGCCGGCAAGGGTCGATACTTACAAGTAAATCTTCATGAAATATGAATATGAGCAATAGGTTTTTTAAAAAGGGTCCTAACCTTCCTCCCCCTCTCTCTCCCCCTATTATCTCGCTTCCTTTTATCTTGGCCTTAGGAGATCCTGTTTAGTCTTTCATTTCAAAACGTTCCTCTCTCCTCCCAAGGAAAGGACTAAAAGGATTCTCCCTTTACGCCTCTAAGAATACGTTATGTTCACTAAAATTGCTCCGTGAAACTGTCTTGACCTTGGCCTTTTGCGCCAGATTCTAAATCTCGAAGATCTTTGACACCCCTGTAAATTTACGAGCAACAGTTTTTATGGGACTTTGAAGGCCCGAGATCTGTTGTTGTTGGTGTTGTTGTTAACTTCAGACAAAACCAAGATGGCTACCAAGATACCAACGCCAGCCCGGAAAAATGTAAATAATAGCAGAGTGTGTGTGTGTGTGTGTGTGTGTGTGTGTGTGTGTGTGTGTGTGTGTGTGTGTGTGTGTGTGTGTGTGTGTGTGTGTAAATAGCAGTAGTAGAAAAAACGTTTCGTGGGCGTGTGAGAGTGTGAGTGTAAATAGTAGCAGTAGAAAAACGTTTTGTGGGCGAGTGATTGTGTCTGCATATGTGTGTAAATAATAGCAGTAGAAAAACGTTGTGTGGGCGTGTGTGTGTGTGTGTGTGTGTGTGTGTGTGTGTGTGTGTGTGTGTGTGTGTGTGTGTGTGTGTGTGTGTGTGTGTGTGTGTGTGTGTGTGTGTGTGTGTGTGTGTGTGTGTGTGTGTGTGTGTGTGTGTGTGTGTGTGTGTGTGTGTGTGTGTGTGTGTGTGTGTGTGTGTGTGTGTGTGTGTGTGTGTGTGTGTGTGATGGGTACACTACTTTCTACTGCAAACAATTTTACAAACTGAAAATAATCCTTATGTCTTTAACATTATTCCAAGCAATTTAATTATTCCCTTTCATCAAGAGAAATTGAAAAAGTATAACACATGGGTGCAAATATAATTGTGTATGTGAAGGAGTGGTTTTATACGTGTATTTGTTACCTATTATTGCCAATGTTTCAATGCACTTGTCTTTGTTGCAAATTTCCACGGAATGTGAATAAAGTTGTTAAAAAAATAAAAAAGATCTACTCGAATTACACTGCATCATATACCATCGTAATTAATTTATATTTATATCTAATGGGAAGAGAAACGTGTTTTCCGTTACATTTTTCGTTTATAGTGATGAGATTCCCTTGTATGCAACTTGTTTCAAATTAAAGCCTTTGGTTTTTACATTCCACTCAACAAAAGAACTATTTATGAGTTAAAGAAAATTTATATTTCATTTAATGTATGATAATAAAAGGGAATTATTACATTAATTTATTTGTCAGTGTTATTATTAACTTGTTTATGTGTACATGTTGCATAATAAGTCAACATCTGCATATAACTTGTGTGTGTATATATATATATATATCCAATACCATAATTCCCGCCGTAAGTACGCAGGTCGGACGGTCACTTCATGCACACCGTCATTTGCGCACTTTTCTATTTTCGAGAGAGTACATTAACTTTCAACCACAGCTTAGGGGTGCAACTGTGGTTGAAAGTTAGACAATAATAGTAGTGTTTCCCTTATATGTACTCTCCCGAAAATATAAAAGTGCGCAAATGACGGTGTGCATGAACAGTTTGATTATGGAAAGTCAAGATTTTAAAAGATGCACGAACAATTACGAGACATGTTGTCATTAGGAAATGTTAGTTATTTAGTCAATTTCCGGTCCAATAGATCATTACCACTGCTCCACATGTCATTTAGGAAGGTTACTCCATGTCTTCATATTTAATACATCCATATAATTTTCACTACAAATATCTAATGACTGTCGTCTGCAATGAAATGACCACAGTAGTAATAGTATCGTCTGTCAAACGGGTTACTTGTAACATATATATATATATATATATATATGTATATATATATATATTTATATATATATATGTATATATATATATATATGTATATATATATATATGTATATATATGTAAATATGTATAATGTATATATGTATATATGTATATATGTATATATATATATATATATATATATATATATATATATATATATATATTATATATATATATATATATATATATATATATATATATATATATATATATATATATATATATATATATATATATATATATATATATATATATATATATATATATATATGTATATATATATGTATATATATGTATATGTACGTGGGTTCCGTCGTAAGTTGAAGTGGTCGTAAGTCGGAAATCACTATATATACTATGTGAACCAAAAGATGAGTTAACAAGTAACGTGTCTGAATATAAATAAATAAATATAAATATAAATGACCAGAAGAAATTGCTTTCCTTTGCAATCGGTAGTCATTTGTGAGACTTCGAGGAACCCATCTTGCGCAAACCTTAGAAAATCCGAGAGTTTTTATAACTGTATTTGCACTACCAATGCTGATTGACAGCTGTAAGGCCAATTGTTGAGTAGTGATTCGCCTATCAGTAAGAATAATGCCCTCAGCGCATTTCAACATTTCTGCGTTGGTGGCTGTGGCAGGACGTCCACAGCGAGGCCGATCAAGCAGCTCCGTATCTCCACTTCCTGATTCTTTGCTTCTCTGAACCCAGCGACTGACTGTATTCCTGTCGACTGCAAAATTTCCATACACATCACATAGACGCTTGTGAATGTTCACAACAGTTTCCTTCTCTGCAACGAGAAATTCTATCACAATTCGCTGCTTATAACGCATGTTGCTAACACGCTCCATTTCAACGGTTTAGGGCAGCCGTATTATTTGGCCGGCTGCGGTGCAATTTAATGCACACAATTGGCACATGCCATATTTGAAGTGTGCAAAATTTCACGCTTCTATCTTTATTATTAGCTGAGAAAAACGATGTGGTGCATTACTTTCTGAATGCCCCTCGTATATATATATATATATATATATATATATATATATATATATATATATATATATATATATATATATATATATATATATATACATATATATATATATATATATATATATATAATATATATATATATATATATATATATATATATATATATATATATATATATATATATATATATATATATATATATATCACCTATAGCAATACATTGTCAGCAATAACCATATGGCTGGATCAACAAGTCCTACTACCCTTGGAATATACAACAATGCTGTACAAAACCGAGCGACCATATAATATATATAATCTTCAGATTCGAGCTGTGGGCATCTTGATAAAGCATCAGCGACGACATTTGACAAGCCTGGTATTGCCTCGATTTCATACTGAAACGGTTGGAGCAGGATGGCGAAACGGGCTAGCTTCGAGTTCTTGTGATTTGCCTTCTTCAATGACGAAAGGGACTTCTGATCTGACTGGATAATAAATGGGGCGCCCAACAAATAACGCTTCAGCTTAACTATGGCCCAGATAACAGCCAGCAGCTCCTTCTCTATCACCGGATACTTCCTTTTTGCATCAGTGAGCTTTCTGGATATAAAGAGGGTTGGATGCAATCTTCCCTCGAACTCTTGCATCAGTGATGCGCCGATACCTTTTGAACTAGCATCTGTGCGGAGATAATAAGTCAGATTTGTATCTGGTAACCTCAAAATAGGTGGCACAGAGATTTTTTTGTGAATAAAATGTAATGCAGCCTGGCACTCTGGTGTCGAATGCACGTGGTTAGGTAAACCTTTTTTCAGCAAGACAGAGAGGTCTGCAGTGACGGAAGATAAGTTGGGCATAAATTTACTGCAGAACTGAATTAAGCCAAGAAGACTACGAACTTGCTTCTTAGTAGTAAGCACGAACAATTTTAGAATTTTGGAAACGTTCTGTGGCACGGTCTGATGACACCCGCGACCCACCTTATGTCCCAAGAATGAAATTTCTTCAAACGCAATAAAGATCTTAGTAGGCTTTGCTGTTAGGTGATGGAGACGTAATGTGTCCAGAAGAAAATGTAACCCTAAGAAGTGTTCCTCCCAAGTGAAACTGAATAGACAAAGATGTCCTATATGTAGGTGATTATATCGGACCGATGAGCGAGAATTTTTCTCATCATACGAACAAACGTAGCAGGGGCGTTCGTAAGTCCGAACGGCATCACGTTCTACTAATATAGACCCCGTTGTGTAGCAAAGGCAGTGAGTGGTTTAGCTCTGTCAGTCAAGGGAACTTGCCAGTATCTTTGATAAGGTAAATTTTAGTAAAGAAAAGAGCTTTGGCGAGGCGAGATAAAAGGTTTTCAAGAGGTAGAGGTTCAGCATCGAAGACTGTGATGTTATTCAGCTTCCGATAATCTACACACGATCTGATATTATTGTCTTTCTTAAGAACAATAACCATAGGGGATGATCAACGGGCGATGGAAGGTTCTATAATTCCTAAATGAAGCATTTGTTCTAATTCTTCTTCAACTTGGTGCTGGTAGTGAATAGGGACAGGATTAAGGCGTAGACGAACTGGTCGATCATATGTAAGGATAATGTCATGCGAAATGACTGATGTACGACCTGGGATTATGTGAGGACACCTGGAAAAGACTCTAGAAGACTAGATACTTGGACATTGTTGCGTACTTTTTGGGTCCTTAACAGTAATAAAGTAGTCATGGGTCCTACTTCTGTTAAGAGGGTACGCATCAACATATGTTGTAAGAATATGTTGGTAATTTAAATTCATCGCGCACGGAAGCTCACATATTTGTGCATAAGTATTTTCGGGTTTGGGTTGCTAAACAGTAGATGACGTAGTGACCTCAGAGAGAGAGAGATGGCTCGATTGAAAGTCAGACCTTAGTCTGTTTGTTATTTAAACCCAATGTAGTGGGTACACTTCTGTGGATTTTCTATTTGTTTGACGGCCTTCCATGAAGAAGCTATTGCCGAAAGGATTTTCACAGTAAGTCGTTTTAATGTACGGAATCTATTTATATTGCACCTTACTATGTTGAATCTAGTCGGAACATCCTTCGGGGAATTGTTGTCCCATCATTAAGATGTACTGAAATTGGATTAACAGTAAAGGGAAATTATTGGAACCAGCCAGTTCTGTTCAAGCACGTTCCGTTTGGGTCACGTAAAATCAATTCAGGTTAGCTGAGATTTTTCGCCTCGAGTATTAGCGGGCGTACGCAATGTACTGAAATTGGATTAACAGTAAAGGGAAATTATTGGAACCAGCCAGTTCTGTTCAAGACGTTATTTGGGTGAATGGAGATGAATACAGATATAATCGCCGTCCTTTGGACTACGGCAGATTAATGAGAGGTCAGTCAAATGGACTTAGGATTCTATGATATACTGTTTACTATGATGTCTCAAGTATAATGTGCAAATACGTCAACCAGATTGTTTATGAGGCTATTGAATAATGGAACTCTCTTTAATGAATCACAGACCTCTGATCATAATATGTATGCCTGCCCTTGAGGGGTCAGCCGTTATAAAATGAATATTTATGTCCATCAATGCATGAATAGAGTTGCTTGATCATAAATGGACGTTCCTGCATTTAACCATGATGTCCTGAGATTCTGATATTAATTGGTATGATGATATCTTTGATCACGTCCATGCTCGTCTGTTGTTCGTCGATAATAAATGTGGTTTATAAAAGTGAAGACCCTGACTTCAGGCTAATACCTTGACAGTTGAACTTTATGAATTAACCTTGGCCCACGATTATGTCATTCGCGTTTCTTGAAGTTTGTCGGCCATTTTTGTAAGCCCGACCAAAGCTGATCGTAATTAAGTCAGCCATCACAGAACAGAGATTACTTCAATGTGTAAAGGTCCCCTACAACTTCAAGAGTATCAATAAACCAAAACGACCTTTACAGACAGGTTGTTCAGAAGACAAAGCTGGACAAATAGCGACATCCTTCATAGTCTCTGTCGATTGAAGAGGAAAGACAGTTAAGTTCATGGGAACATACGGAAAAGAAGATTCTTCCTCCTGAATTACTGATAGCGCAGAGCAGTGAGCAGCAGGCCTAGGGTGCTCATCAACTGCATGCAAGATGGCTTGTAGATGTTCCGGTCTAGTGTGGGATTCCTTAAGCATCTTTATGTGGAAGGTCTTTCTTTTCCCTTTTATATCCAAGATGTAGTCAACATCAGAAATGCATGACAACACTTTGTAGGGACCATTCCAAGCAATTTAAAGTCTATTTTCTTTCCTTGGAAGTAACACAAAAGCTTCGTCGCCAGGTAATAGTTGACGTAATCGTCTATTACGATTTTGGAACTGGCGTGATCTTGCTTTAGCAGCCTCTGAAGAAGCTGTAGTCAGTTGGCAGGCATCTATAATGTTACGCTGGAGGTTAGCGACTTATTTATACGATGTCTGGGTGTCCTGAGTTATGTCTGAGTCTATAAGTAGGTCCTTAATAAGTGACATCGGACCTCGAGATTGAGCTCCAAACACAAGCTCAAAAGGCGAGAAGCCGGTCTGTTCATTCGCTACTTCACGGTATGCGAACAGCACGGCGTGTAAAACCCTGTCCCAATCTTGAAGATATTTCACTGTAACCTTGCCCAATATCTGCTTTAACGTCCGATTAAGACGTTTCACCATGCCGTTGCTCATCACATGGTAAACACTACTGAGAGACCTGTCGATATTGAGGCGTTGTGTCAAACACAAATTGTGTCAGACACAAATTGGGAACCTCGATCAGAAATAAGTTTTTTTTAGGAAAACCAAGTCTAGAAAAAAATCAAGAAAAGGGCATCAGCGACGTCATTAGTGGTGATGTTCTTAAGAGGTATGACCTCGGGCCATCGAGTGCACATGTCACTACGTGTGAGCACATACCTGTGTCCTCTAGCGGACATAACAGGTAAAGGACCGATAATATCAACGGCCATTTTCTCAAAGTGGCGTACAGGTATATCACACGCCTGAATCAGGGCCATATGATAAGCTCCTCTTGATTTCACCTCTTGACAAATAATGCAAGAGCGACAATATGTGGAGGCGTCTCTGGAAATTCTCGGCCAAAAGAAAGAGGACAAAACTCTGGAACGCGTCCTAGAATAGCCCATATGGCCAGCACAGTGAGAATCGTGTGCATGTTGTAGAATTTACGTACGATGTTTTTGTGGAATTATCACCTGATGTCTGACTAAATATGAATCTTTAAAATTCCTAACTAATACATCATTTTTAAGTGTGTACCACTGTTTGGGTGAAACTACCATCAACATCATCATTATCTCTGACTAATCTTAAGAATTTCTTCAAAGAGTTATCTTCTCTTTGAAGTTTGATAAAGGACTGTTTGTCTATATCAGAGGGCACGTGAAAATTGTCCTGAGTTCCAGGATCTGTATCATCATTTTCCTTTGGTGCTTTGGCTTGGGCACGTGTAGTAGCTGCAGCAGCAGATGATAAATTTTGACGTTCCCATTGATCAATTTCGGGTGAGAATTATTGCTGCCGTGTATCCGGCCAAGTCTGACATCCGCTATTGGGCTCCTTAACAAACACACTTTAACATTGCCTGTAAAAAAATGTGAGAGAATATCCACCACGGTTGTGGGATAAAATTCAACTGTCCCGCCAAAAGTTACACATTTAACAAAGTCACCCGTTGCATGAGACGGATGTACTAATGACTGTCTCACTCCGACAGTCGTGCAACCAGAATCACGGAGCACTGTAACCTGAGTGCCATTCAATATGCCTCTAAGAAGCTGTAACTTCTGGTTTTGCTTGTGTTTAAATCTGCTTTCTTGTTTTTTTCTGTCTTTTATCTAGTGCCCCTATGACATCATGTGCTGATGAAGCATTAAATGCTGGTAGCGGATGACCGCATTTTAAGAAAGAAGTCCCATTAGGCTGGAATAGAGTTTGGCAATCTGGACACTGTGAAGCAGTATCAAATTCAAACGAACAACATGAAGCTGAATGATTAACAACATTGTTGTCCTGCGCGCTCTCAGATGTAGCAGCAGTGTGTGCTGAGTTGGCATGGTATTTTGAATATGAAGTATTTCTAGAGCGTGACCTATGTCTCTGATCGTAGAAAACGTTATTTTGACTCCTGTCATTATTTCTTTGGTTCCTATTGTTGATTCGTTGATTTCTATAGTCTTGTGACCTATTCCGATGTGAAAAATTTTGGTTATTTGGTCCCGAGTTATTCCAATTCTTATTATAGTTACCAAAATTATCATTACTTCTCTCTCCTGAGTTTTGTTGAAAATTACCTCTGTTTTGGGGTGAATAGTTCCTATATGGTTTTCTACCTCTGTATGGTTGTGAGTTATTTAATTTGCTTGGTTTGAAATTCCCATCAACACTGAAGGATCTTTGTCTATAATTGTTATGGTTCCAAGTTGTAGCTGCGGCAACAGGTAAAGCCTCCTTGATGGTGGTGTTACTGACACAAACTCCCGGATGTGCAGTACAATATTGCCTATATAATTCCTCCATTGAACTCAAACTCGACGGCTTCCTTTCATGTAGATATTCTCGCAGTTGTCTGCTTACAGAAGACAAAACCTTGTCTCGCAATAATAAGTCCTTAAGGCCCTCATAATTTTCTTAAATGCCAGAAAGTTGTATCCATCTATTAAATGTTAGTCGAGTTGCAGCTACGAAATGTGTAAAATCTTTACCAGTTTCAGGAATCATATGTTTGAACTTCATACGATAACCTTCAGCGTCTAACTGAGGAAGTTTTAATAATAATGTTCTAGCAGCATCATAATTGTGTTTCTTCGACCCGTCCAATTGATACAGAGCCGTTAAAGATTCACCAGTCATGAAATCCATCAATCTTGTACACCAATGAGACCTATCAAGATTATTATCTTCACAAACATTTTCACTACGTTGTAAAAAGGACGAAATATCGTCTATTTCTGGCTTAAACAAACAAGCAAACGAAATCTAGCAGAGCCGCTATTGTGGTTGCTAGAGGAACCTCTAAGTTCAGAGTTATCATTTTGTCTTTCTGATGTTGCCCTCTTTTTTCTTCAATACGTAAAGTCGCCATTTTTTCTTCATGTGCAATGTTTTTTTCTTCTAATTCTTTTTCATGTGCAAATTTTCTTTCTTTTAATTCCGGTTCTGGAATTATTTTGTTCTCTTCCGCAAGTAGCTCTGCTTTTCTGAGCTCTTTCTCCTCAGCCCGTGCGTCTCTTTTTCTCTTATCTTCTAGGGCTTCTTGATTCTCTTTGGTACTGAACTTCGCTTTGGCAAAGTCCATTATTTCCTTCGCCTTGTAACCATACTCCTTGCCCATAATAATAAATTCCTGATACTCCATTATTTACTTCTTCTGTATCCTACTATCAATATCCTATGTTATGTAATAAATGTATCTCACGTAGTCCGTCTATATCAATGCACTGGCTTTGTAATACTATCAATGAAAATAGATTCTTAATATTACTAATCAATAACAAAATAGTATAGCATGACAGACCAACAGTAATTGAAACGAGAGAAAAGAGAAAGAAAAAATTAATAATAATGCCCGATCAAATCAACAAACAAAAAAAATACTGGAATTGGAATTGGACAAGTACAGGTAACTAAGACAACGTAATACTAGCAGTGAGTGAACGAAAAAGAATGCAAATGGAAAACTAAAGAAAATCCAATCACACAGACTTACTGCTAAGAAAACAGGACAGGACCTGCAAGAATATATATATAAATGTAAACAAGTGATAGAAGGTTAGACTAGCATTACGAACTGAATAGTTGTCAACTAAGGAGAAAAAAAAACACACAACAATAACCAACAAGGACGAAACAGCACACCTAAACAAATTAGGTCACACCAAACAGGCAGTGAACCAAAACATCGGCGAGTAAACTCGGACCGGAAATTTCACTGCTTGAGAAATGTAAGCAATACCTACGGAAACATCTGCTGTGTGGTCATTTTACAATGACATGTGTCGCTAACAACAGATCTGTACAAAGACGTAGAAACCAAGAAAACGAATAACACAGATCTCAAAAAGGCTTACACCACGGCAGAGGTACAAGAGTGTAATAAACAGGCACTTAACTTATTG
>JAMPIV010018191.1:0-55800 GCA_024509875.1 Oreohelix idahoensis
TAATTTTGATTATCTTTGTCATAATGTAACGAAGTAAGAAAGAACACAATCGAGTAACCATCATAATGCTGCTGCACACATAAGAGCGGTTACCTCGATTGTCCTTGTTATTAAAGATCTGCGCATGGTCTAACCAAAACCTGCAGCAAGCTCGTACGGTCTTCTGTTGAAGCTGCAATCATTAAATGGCGTTCTAACCTTCGCTGCTTCTTTCGTTCACAGAAGCCCCAATTTTGAAGGAGAGCCGTAACAACCTCCACTACAGAAGAGTCACCTTCAATACCAATCAGTTTCGTTAGAAACTGAATCAGGGTTGTGTATTTTTGCTTCCAGATATCTTTCCTGCCATTTGACTAACCTGCTTCTCTCGTGATCAGCAACTTCTGTTGTTCCGCTAAAGTAGGGTTTTGCGAATATCTTGTTTGCTTATCTTCTTTCTTTGTACACTTTGATTTTCCTGTGTAAAAAAAAGAAGAACAAAAGGGTATCTTCAGTAATTTATCCGAAAAATTGAAATCATGGTCACAAATCACTATTTGAGAGATTAATTTAATAAGCTAAAAATAAACATTCTGAAACGTTTTATTTACTTCCGTCATACCTGACTGTTGTATCACTGTTACATGGCTACTGACCATGTCAGATAGGACACTATCGTTGTGACAGTGTTCAGGTATTAAGATACTGTGTATTTCACATATTCCTCTGTCGCGACATAAATGTTTCCAGGACCAAAAAAAAAATGTTTAACAAGAAACAACTATGTCGGGATTAAATAAATAAAACATATATGTGGTGAAAAACATCTTCTGATACAAGACAAGCCATTTAAATGGTATGACAGGATAACTAATGTGGAGCTGATGACAAGAACCCGACACGTGACAGTGGAACGAGAGATGAGAAGAAGAGACGGTGGAGATGGATGGACACACATTAAAGAAAACATGTTGATAGCATTACTATACAGTCCTTAGTCTGAAAATCCCCCAGGATAAAGGGATCATCAATAAAAAGAGGTTGTCACAATATATCCAATATTTCAGCTGCGTTTATAATAATAATAAAAGTAGTCGACGAGGGGGTTGTCTACTATTGTAAGTAAAAGTAAATTATTAGGAATGAGGTTACAAAATCAATTTAGTTTCAAACATCGTTTATGAAAGAAGCGATCCTTTGTGTGTGTGTGTGACGTCACATGTCTTCAAACCCCTTCCTTCTATCATCACAAAATATTGGCCCTCCCCCGTCACTGCGTGTCGTCAAATGTGGACGACCTCTTAAAGAAGTAATAATAATAATAATAATAGCCCCTTCAGTCATAACTGACTATGGGAATGCGCCCCTGAGGTGGCAGCCCTCAGCTGCTTATTTATCTGGTGCTCCTTTCGACGTTTTCTCCTCACCTCTGCTTCTTGTGTGAGCCTCTCTTCGCCCAATCTGAGGTGGCACCGTAAATAGCATCGCCACTTAGTGCGATCGGCAGCTTCATCCTCCCATGTTGCTGGATCCATGTCCATTGCCCTCATATCTCTCTTGCACACATCTTTGAACCTCAGCTGTGGTCGCCCAACTGTTCTCTTGCCATCTGCTAATTGTCCGTAGAAGATATCGTTTGCGATGCGACCATCTTCCATGCGGCGAACATGGCCAAGCCAGCGAAGTCTGCGCTGTCTAAGAAGCGTATACATACTTTGAAGGCCAGCACGTGACAACACCTCGACATTTGTCACTTTATCTTTAGACGAGATGCCGAGGATGCGGTGTAGACACCGCAAATGGAAGGTATTGAGCCTTCTTTCTTGCTTAGCATAGGTCGTCCAGGTCTCGCTGCCATATAGGAGTGTGCTGGTGACGCAGGCATTATATACCGCAGCTTTGGTCTTCACTGTGAGTTTAGAGTTTCCCCAAACACGCGATGTGAGACGGGCAAAGGTAGCTGCAGCTTTGCCAATGCGGCTGTCGATTTCTGTATCCAGTGAGAGTTTGTCATTGATGGTAGACCCTAGGTATGTGAAGTGGTGCACCACTGCCAATTCATAGTTATCGATAGTGATAACTGGTACAGCACCCACATCCTGACTCAGCACATTCGTTTTCTTTAGACTTATTGTGAGGCCAAAGTCCTTGCATGCTTTAGTGAAGCGATTCATCAAGTTCTGAAGCTCCTGTTGGCTTTGAGTGACGACTGCAGCATCATCAGCGAACAACAAGTCTCTTATAGTGACCCTTCTGATTTTTGTTTTTGCCTTCAGCCTTGAAAGATTAAACAGACGGCCATCTGACCTAGTGTGAAGGCATATTCCTTCAGTTGCATCTCTGAATACATGTTTCAAGAGTAAGGCAAAGAAGATTCCGAAGAGGGTCGGAGCCAGAACACAGCCTTGTTTAACGCCACTTCGTATATCAAAGGGCTGTGACGTGCTTCCAGCATATTGGACTGTTCCCTTCATGCCGTCATGGAATGACTTTATCATTTCCAGCATTTTAGAAGGGCAGCCTATTTTCAGGAGGATTTTAAAGAGTCCATCCCTACTAACCAGGTCGAATGCTTTTGTGAGGTCTATAAAGGCGATATATAATGGTCTTTTCTGCTCTCTTGATTTTTCCTGAAGCTGGCGGAGAGAGAAGATCATGTCTGTTGTTGATCTACCAGCTCGGAATCCACACTGTGCCTCTGGATATATGCGCTCAGCTAACTTGTGTAGTCGCATTAAGATGACTTTGGCAAAAACCATACCAACAATGCTAAGAAGAGAGATGTCTCTGCAGTTATTGCAATCACTTCTGTCTCCTTTATTTTTATACAGTGTTACAATCTTGGCATCTCGCATGTCTTGAGGAATAGTTGTCTCTTCCCAGCACTGGCATAGCATCCTATGCAGGGGATGTAATAGTGTGCTCTTACAGCATTTGATTAAATCTGGAGGAATCCCATCACTGCCTGGTGCTTTGCCAGAGGCCAAGCTATCAATGGCCTTGCTGAGTTCCTCTAATGTTGGTTCGGCATCCAGCTCCTCCATAGTTGGCAGACTGTTGACACCATCAAGGGCTACAGGCGTAACGGTATTGTCTCTAGCGTAAAGCTCAGAGTAGTGCTCGACCCACCTCTCCATCTGCTTACCCTTATCGGTTAGCTTCTCTCCGCTGATGGTTTTTAGCGGTGCCGTCTTACTTTTATGGGAGCCAAGTGCTTTCTTTATACCGTCATACATTTGTCTAATGTTGCCTGTTTGCGCTGCGATCTGGATGCTCTCACTGAGCTGGAGCCAATAGTCATTTGCACAGCGTCGAGCAGTTTGTTGAACTTTGCTTCTCGTAGCCCTCAGGATCTGTAGGGTTCTGGCACTCGGTGAACGTTTGTATTCATTCATAGCACTGCGCTTAGCTTCAATGACAGGTGCCATCACATCTGATGATGCATCAAACCAGTCATTTGACTTTGCTGTTTTCTTACCAAAGGTGGCAAGTGCAGTACTTTGAATGGTGTTCCGTAGATGCTCCCAGTTCTCTGTAATAGTATCACCATGCTGAGGGCTACTGAGCACTTTCTCGAAGGTCGCAGTAAACTGAGCGATCATGAAAGGGTCTGACATCTTGCTGGTATCAATGCGGGGTTTCCCTTCATGTCTGACACGATAGAGTTTTCTTTGTTGTGCTCTGATTTTGCAGCAAACCAAGGAGTGATCTGTATCACAGTCTGCACTATGGTACGAACGCGTGGAGAGCACAGACCTGAGGAGTGGCCTTCTGACGAGAATCAGGTCAAGTTGGTGCCAGTGCTTGGATCGTGGGTGTCTCCATGACACCTTATGCTGGAGTTTTGTCTGAAAGTAGGTGTTGGTCACGCAGAGGTCATGGTGGACGCACAACTCTAAGAGCCGTTGTCCATTTTCATTTATCTTGTCAATACCAAACTTGCCCAGACATGAAGGCCATGAAACATTATCGGCACCCTTTCTAGCGTTAAAGTCACCAAGGAGAACAAGCTGTTCTTGCCTAGGTATGCTTTTGATAATTGCTGTTAGATTCTCGTAGAACTCATCTTTAGCTTCTGAGGCAGAGTACAGAGTAGGAGCATACACACTGACAAGGGTGATGGGACCTGTGCTAGTTTGCAGGCGGAGCGTTAACAGGCGTTCTGATCCATTCTCGCCTGGTTCAACCATTTTAGTTAGCGATTTTTTGACCGCAAAACCTACTCCGTGTTCTCTATCTTTATTAAGATCTTTCCCTTGCCAATAAAATGTGTAGTCCTTCTCGCTCACCGTTCCAGAGCCCGCCAGGCGCGTTTCCTGAAATGCAGCTACATCCACCTGAAGTCGTTTAAGCTCATTATTAATTATGGCTGTCTTCCTTACATCGTTTACATCCTGTAGGTTTTCGGATAGTCCAGTCAACATAGTCCGGACGTTCCAGCATCCCAATCTGAGAGTTTGCTTATTTCTATTTTTTCGATAATTGCTTGGTGCAAAATTTTCTGTCCACAGTTCGGGTTTGACCCTAATCCCCATGCACCCAATGGGGAAAGCAGACAGTGGCGGGACAACACCTTATTGACTGGGGGCTGCCCAGCTTGAAGCGGGCGGTAGCTGTCCAGTGAGATCCTAGAACCTCTCCCACTGTCGGAAGTAGCCCCTGGCGCCATGCCCTACGCCAATTGGGCAAAATGCTTATAACCGGTAACTTCCGACTCCGGATTTATCCTCAGGGTTTACTAACATAAAATTCCCGCCTTTGGAATCTTAAAGAAGTAAACATGTCTTTTCATGTCTGTCTCCTCTTCTCCATGTGTCAAATTATTTAGTCTCTGTTAAAGAAGTAAACTATGAGGAATGAGGTTATAAAATCTATTTAGTTCAAACATCGTTTATGAAAGAAGCGATCCTAACTTGTATTTTGTGTGTGTGTGTGTGTGACGTCACATGTCTTCAAACCCCTTCCTTCTATCATCACAAAATATTGGCCCTCCCCCGTCACTGCGTGTCGTCAAATGTGGACGACCTCTTAAAGAAGTAAACAGAGACTAAATAATTTGACACATGGAGAAGAGGAGACAGACATGAAAAGACGCTCAGATCGTGAAGGGACGACTTCAAAAATCAACGGTTAAAGAACAACAACATTGAATTGTGGGTAAAGTCGTTTTGGGACATAGACAAAAAGATAACGGTTGGCTGCTATTAAAGAGATATGAGCCTCGCCATGTATAAACCGTTAACAGAATGGAACTGATAACAAGAGCCAGACGAATATCAATGGGACAAGAGATAACAGGGCGCTGTCGATGGGTAGGGCACACGGTGAGAAAATCTGTTGAACATAACAAGGCAGTCTTTTTTTTTCTGGAATCCCCAGGGTAACAGAGGCAGAGGTAGACTGCCCCAAATAGAGAAGAGCGCTGGAGACAGTAATGAAAATGATAAGGAAGACATAGAAAGAACATAAGCTGATGTCACGTGACAGGAGACATTGGTATGTTGTTATTGAAAGTCTTTGCTGCTAAAGGATATTGATGATGAGTGTTGATGTATTATCAAATAAAATCAATTACACTAGGTAGAAAATAGTATATCTAACTCCCAGCCCAAGGGGGAAGGCTGCTGCACACAGTGGCAGGGAATGATACTTTCTCTCTAAACAGTAAGTAGTTCACAATTAATCAGTCGGGTCGTCCACACATGACGCCACAGAAGTTGTGTCACTTTTACCAACAATTCCGTTTCCCTCCAGTCACATGTCATCATGCTACGTCACAAAATTTGACCCTCCTCCCCTTCTCAATGCGTGACCCCGTGACCCTTCGAGGATACCAGCTGCGTTGATGGTTCCATGCAGAATGTAAAGGGAAATGTAAGAATATTACTTTTCGGATTTGTGGAATAGAAATGACAAAGTAGATCAATTTACGCATTTTTCAGAAAAAAATAAAGTAGACAAATTTACACATTTCTGCCAAGAAAATAAAGGGAACAAATTTACACAGTTCTGCGAAGAAAATAACGGGAACAAATTTACACATTTCTGCCAAGAAAATAAAGGGAACAAATTTACACATTTCTGCCAAGAAAATAAAGGGAACAAATTTACACATTTCTGCCAAGAAAATAAAAGGCATGTCACGAACGGTTTATAGAATGAATGTCAGTACTCATGCTCCGGTGAGAGCTAGATATGTTTATGTAAGTTGTGAGTTGAAGTGAGTGAATGTTAAGTTTGACTGAGGGCATGAATGCATTAGTAGCAGTAAGCGCTAATGTCGAGTTCACGTGCATGACTGAGTTGTTGTGAACGAAGTGGGGGTGAAGACTGGTCAGGTGTGAAAAGGGTCATGTGTGGGAAAAAAGCATTGGAGAGGGATTAGAGCGAAGAGAGATTACGTGGAGAGTGAAGGCGAAATGGTCGAAGAAAAATAGGAAATATATGGAGACATTGTGAAATTCGTTCCATTAGATGCTGTTCTAATCATGCACATCATACATTGTGCTTTTCTTATGTGATGATGTATGGCCAAAGCGGCAGTCTGCCTGTGTTATTGTGTTATACTCAAGTTTGTGACATAAAGTCGTCGGATATCGTATCTACGTGTTGGAGTTTAGTGAATTAACCATTAGCTGTGAATAACGAGCCATGTTTGTCGCTCCGTGTGTATGTAATACATATTTGTCAATGTGTACACACAGCAAGCACTTGACAGGAACACATTTCTGCCAAGAAAATAAAGGGAACAAATTTAAACATTTCTGCCAAGAAAATAAAGGGAACAAATTTACACATTTCTCAGCAGAAAATAAAGGAGACAAATTTAAACACTTCCCTAGTGAAAACAATGGAAACAACTTTCTCTTAAGAAAACAGAAGCCAAATTTACACGCCTCTCTCAAGAAAACAGAAGACAAATTTACACTTCTTTCAAGAAAATAAAGACACATTTACACTTCTCTGAAGAAAAAAAAGACAAATTTATGCTTCTCAACAAAACAGAAGACATATTTACACACTTCTCATCTTCATCAGCTGCCATCTCCACAACGAAGGTTGGCTGTAAAGGATCTCCAACGTCTTCTGTCTCCTGTCTTGGTGGTGCACTCTGAAAGACTCTTTCCTGTCCATCTCTTGATGTTATCCTCCCACTTATAGCGCTGTCTTCCCCTTGCACGTTTGCCTTCACCTCTCCCTTCTATTATGGTCTTCTCCAGGGTGTTATGCATTTTTATGTGGCCAAAGTATTTTATCTGCCGAACTTTGATCTCCCTCATTAGTTCTCTTTTCATACCTTGATTTCCCAGAATCTCCTTATTTGTTTTCTTCTCTTTCCACGAGATACCCTCCATTCTTCTATAAATCCACATTTCAAGAGCCTCAATTCTTTCTTCCAAATGCTTATACATCGTCCATGTTTCTGCACCATACAGAAATGCAGAATATATATAACACTTTATGATTCTCAGTTTTAATTTGTGAGATAACTGTTTGGATGTCAGTATATGTTTCATGTTGTTGAATGTAGCTTTGGCCATTCCTATTCTCTTCTTGATTTCTGTTTCACATCTGCCATCTTCTGTTATTATATGACCAAGATATACGTAGCTCTTGACTTGTTCCAGGATTTTCGCATTTACGCTTATCTTTAATGTGGGTTTATCGTCTGTTTTGATAATTATCATAGTTTTTGTTTTCTCAATATTAATGTCGAGTCCATATTCATGACTTATACTGTTCACTTGCTTCACTAGTTCTTGTAACTCCTGTTCGCTTTCAGCCAACAACACGGTATCATCTGCATATCTAAGGTTGTTTATTGACCTTCCACTGATCTTCAGTCCTGGTATTTCCTGTATCTGTTTGAAATTTTTTTTCGGTGTATAGATTAAATAGGCAGCGGGACAGCACACAACCATGTCTGACACCTCTTTTTATGTCTATGTATGGTGAATAATTCCTTCCACATCTTACTGTGGCAATTTGCTCCCAATAAAGGTTACTGAGTATTCTTATATCCTTTCCATCAATACCTATGTCTTCGAGGCATTCAATTATTTTCTCATGATGGACTCTGTCAAAAGCCTTCTTATAGTCAATGAAGCACATGTACATACTTTTTTGGACCTCTGTATATTTTTCTGCTAATATTCTTAGGCAAAATATTACCTCTCTTGTTCCACTGTTCCGTCTAAAACCAAACTGTTCTTCTTGGATTTCGCTGTCTACCTTACTTTTTATTCTTTCATGTATGATTTTGAGCAGTATCTTAATTGCGTGACTCATCAGGCTGATTGTTCTGAAGTCTGAACATTCTGTTGCATTAGGTTTTTTGGGCAATGTTATAAAAACTGATGTCTTCATGTCGTGTGGTATATATCTGTATTGTATATATCGTTGCATAGATCTGTGATTGTATCTATGCCAAAGCTCTCCAGGGCTTCTATCATTTCAATTTGTATGTTATCCGTGCCTGCTGATTTTCCTTTTTGTATCATATGTATGGCATTCTCTACTTCGGATCTGAGAATGTTTGGGCCTTCATTAGAATCTGGTGATGGTTTTTTACCTCTGTTGTCCTCGAATAGTTCTTTTACGTATTCTGCCCATCTGTTTGATATGTCTTTCTCATCAAGTAATATTACACCATTTTTGTTCTTGATACAGCTTCCTCCTTGTGCTAACCGCGACCTATTTGATAATTTCTTTACTTCCTCATACATATCTCTTGTCATGTGCTTTGCCTCCAAGTCTTCTATTTCCTTGAATTTTGTTTCTATCCACCGTTCTTTTGCTTGTCTACACATAGTACGTATGTCATTGTCAATTGTTTTATATTCTGGAGTGTTTTTTTATTGCTTTCTTTCTATCTGCTATTTTACTCAAGATGTCATCTGTCATCCAAATTTGATTTTTCTTAAGAGAACAAAACAAATTAACACTCTTCTCTGAAGAAAACAGAAGACAAATTTTCACACTTCTCACAAGCAAACAAAAAAATTTACACGCTTCTCTAAAGAAAACAAAGACAAATTTACACACTTCTCTTAATAAAAACAGAAGACAAATGTTCACTCTTCTGTCAAGAAAATAGAAGACGCCCAACACTTCTCTCAAGAAAACAGAAATGAAATTTGCACACTTTTCTCAATAAAACAAAATGAATTGACACACTTCTCTCAACAACAAAAAAAACAGAAGATAAATTCACACACTTCTATCAAGAAAACAAATTTACACTTCTCTCAAGAAAACAAAGACAAATTTATACTTCTCTCGAGAAAAGAAAGTCAAATTTATTCACTTCTCTCAAGCAAACAAATATAAATGTACACTTCTCTCAAGCAAACAATTATAAATGTACACTTCTCTGAAGAAAACAAAGACAAATTTACACTTCTCTCAAGAAAACAAAGATAAATTTACACTTCTGTCAAGAAAACAAAGACAAATTTACACTTCTGGAGAAGAAAACTAATGGCTGATATGTAACACATTTTTAAAGGAAACTATCCAAATAGAAGAGCCTACGAAGTATAAAAAATTAATCATGATGCTAATCAAGACATACACAGTTTCAGTATTAGAGACAACAAAACATCACGTGATGTTAATGGAGACCTATCCATTTTTATATCAGAAGCAGAGAAAGCAATAAATAAGATGAAAACAAGAAAATCAACAAACATGGACAACATAAATATAGAAATGGTAGAAGCCCTGCAAAATTGTCATCATCATCACGTTTCAACTCCCCAAGGAAAATAAATATACAGTAACAAAAATTCAAATATAATATATATATATTGAAGGCACAGCCTCTGGTCCCGTGCCGTCCGCTCAAGGTCCTTCTATGTCTATATCTAATCGTTTGTGTCTCTATTTGTCTTCTCCGTGTGTTTTTCGGTCACTTTATCTTTTTATTTTAATTTGTAATTCCAGAAGAAGGTCTGTCTTGTAGCGCCTTCTGCTTATCTCTTGTTCTACTGGCACTTGTTTGGTTCTTGTCATCAGTTCTATCTTGTTCTACTGGCACTTGTTTGGTTCTTGTCATCAGTTCCATCTTGTTCCACTGGCACTTGTTTGGTTCTTGTCATCAGTTCCATCTTGTTCTACTGGCACTTGTTTGGTTCTTGTCATCAGTTCTATCTTGTTCTACTGGCACTTGTTTGGTTCTTGTCATCAGTTCCATCTTGTTCTAATAGCATTTGTTTGGTTCTTGTCATCAGTTCCATCTTGTTCTACTGGCACTTGTTTGGTTCTTGTCATCAGTTCCATCTTGTTCTACTGGCACTTGTTTGGTTCTTGTCATCAGTTCCATCTTGTTCTACTGGCACTTGTTTGGTTCTTGTCATCAGTTCCATCTTGTTCTACTGGCACTTGTTTGGTTCTTGTCATCAGTTCTATCTTGTTCTACTGGCACTTGTTTGGTTCTTGTCATCAGTTCCATCTTGTTCTACTGGCACTTGTTTGGTTCTTGTCATCAGTTCCATCTTGTTCTACTGGCCCTTGTTTGGTTCTTGTCATCAGTTCCATCTTGTTCTACTGGCCCTTGTTTGATTCTTGTCATCAGTTCCATCTTGTTCTACTGGCACTTGTTTGGTTCTTGTCATCAGTTCCATCTTGTTCTACTGGCCCTTGTTTGATTCTTGTCATCAGTTCCATCTTGTTCTACTGGCACTTGTTTGATTCTTGTCATCAGTTCCATCTTGTTCTACTGGCCCTTGTTTGATTCTTGTCATCAGTTCCATCTTGTTCTACTGACACTTGTTTTGTTCTTGTCATCAGTTCCATCTTGTTCTACTGGCACTTGTTTGGTTCTTGTCATCAGTTCCATCTTGTTCTACTGGCACGTGTTTGGTTCTTGTCATCAGTTCCACATTAGTAATCTTGTCGTACAACTTTAATTCTTCTATTCTACGCAAGTACACAGTAATGAAAGTCTGTAAATTCTTTTTTGTTGTTTATATGGATCTCCATGTTCCACAACCATACAATATGATGTCTTAAACAGTTTTGTGTTAGGCTTTTTATGTGATATCCATATATTTCCCAATCCAATGAAAGATCCACTTGCATTTTGTATTGTGAATTGTGTATACAGGGCTGGATTATCAATTAGGCTAAGTAGGCTGAAGCTGAGGGGTCCGGAGCTTATGGGGGCCCGTGCATGTTAAACAACAAAATTAAAATGCATAAATTTATATAGAAAAAGACAATGTTAGCACTTTGTAATAGCATTCTTAACGTTCTAAAATGACATTAAAAACAAAAATAACTAAAAAGACATGATGCAAAACAGCGCATCATAACAGCGCATGAACTATTTGCTATTCCATAACTTTATTGCCTGTTAGGTGAAGAAGGGGTAGTGGGGGTGGGGGGAAATGGAAGGGGGGGGGGGGGGGGTGCAAGCATCAAAAAGCCTAGAGGCCCTTCTTGGCTTAATCCGGCCTTGACTCTATGTTCCTCCAACTTTATATCCAGCTACAAGTTTTTGGTATAGATACAATTACGGATCTATGTAACGACATCTACAGATATAATACAGGACGAATATCAAATAACCTGTCTACATCAGTCTCCACAACTGCCAGTTTCATTATTATAAACGAACTTTGATCAAATGTTTTGATTTAAAACAAAAAGACATCTAAGGGCTTAGTAATCTATTTTGAAAACAATTCAACTATCCAAACATTTCAACTCCACAAGAAGCGCAAGTTCTCAACACAAACACGCTAAGTATTCCTGACCTGTGCCATCATTTCAAGATCTTTCTATGTCTTCGTTTTTCCTTTCACGCCTGTCTCCATTTTTCTTCTCCGTGTGTATTTTGGTCTTTATTTTTTTTACCCTGTGGAGTCCATAACAGTAACTGCCTTGTAACGCTATCAACTGGTTTTCTTAATGTATCATATCTAAGCTAGCGTCATCTTCTCACTTCTTGTTTCACTTGCTTTTATCTAGTTATTTCTATTAGTTTCACATTAGTGATCCTATTTTACAGTTTAGTTATCACCATCAGTTCCACATCAGTGATCCTATTTTACAGTTACATTCCTTATTTTCTGTGCAAGTACCCATTTATGAAAGTCTGTATCTTTCCTGTTGTCATTTGTTAATGGGAACAAACTGTGTTAGTAAGATTTTTCAGGGAGTTGGGCGACCGCAGTTTAGGTTCAAAGATGTGTGCAAGCGAGAAATGACGTCACTGGACATAAATCCAGCAAACTGAGAGGATGAAGCTGCCGTTTGCACCATGTAGCGATGCTCTCTACGGCATCACCTTAGATTGGGCGAAAAGAAGCTGTCACGGCAAGCAGAAGCGAAGAGAAAACATCGAAAGGAACACCAGGAAAATAAGCAGCTGAGGGCTGTCACCTCAGGAGCACATTCCCATCGTCAGTTACGACTAAAGGGGCTGTTATATTATTATTAATGAGTGACATAACGAGAAGTTTGAGGCACGCGTACCTATGGCCCTTGCCTATAACAGCACAGAACAAACAACAAATTCAGATTGAAGGGAAAAGAGCCGTAATCAAAACAGAGGTAATCGAATCTATAAAAGTAGTCACATAACTGATACTGCCGCACGGGAGTCAAGTGTTAGAGACTACACTATACAAGGTCCAGCTTTGAGAGCTAGGGAGACCAGTTCCCTTCCTCTTTGCCTATGCCATCCCTAACTCGAGACGCCATCGTGTTTTGAACCATGTACCTTTGCCGCAAGAGGCCATCGCTCTAATCACTCTGCCAAACGGACGCTCTAATTGAATATACTATCCTAGTTATAGCCCATAAGGGTTTGAACGGGATATCTTTCTCCGTCAGTTAAATAATAATAGTTCATAAACATAGAAAGAATTGCCTGGATAGAAGAAATTCTATCTTCATCGATGGAAGATCAAAAGATAACCTTACAAATGCAACTGAAGCAAATAAATAACGGAAATCATTAACCCAATGTGGATATTAATTATGTGAAGAAAAAAACATGATCAGTAACGAAACAGATGACAATCCAAATTATTAAGTTAGAATAAACAGTAAGATACAAGAAGTAGTAAAAAACATTATCACGTCTTAAACACTTAATAACGCAAGATGGCAGATGTCAAACAGAAATAATGTAGAGAATAGGAAAGGCCAAAACTATATTCAAGAACATGAAGCAGATATTAACCCGGCCAGATAATAAACAAGAAGAGAGTCATAAAAAAAAATATAGATATTTCTTCATTCTTGTAAGGCACTGACGAGTGGATAATGAACAATCAATTAGTATAAAGAATTAAGGCGTTTGAATTATAAATATGTAGACGTTTTTTTTTCTTTAAATATTACATCTTACTTACCTTAATTTTCACTTCTTTCCTTGATCTGTCATACACTTGTTTGAACACTTGATGTAACTTTCTGCTGAAATATTGCGTGGAGCTACTATCCCAGTGAATCGATCTGTTAATTTGTTATTATTCTTCAGCGTAGAGCCAAAAGAGATTCCGTAGAAAAATTGTCGATATTTGGCGTACATTTTATCCTTTTATACATGTAGTGGACACTTCACGCCATATTCTTATCTCCGCCTCTTTCAAGTTAAGCGTTATTTCATTGGCTGGTCACTCTCCAAAACTGGACGCTTCAACAGCAACAACTGACGTTGATGAGTCTTTACTGGCTTTTAACCAGGTGGGCATAGCCAGATTGATCATGGCGTCTCTCTGCCTTGCTTGCGTAATGTCACGCATGGCTGACTGACTAACCAACGTTTCACTGATTACTGTTACTATTATCATTAGACTTCTACCATCAGACCACAAGGTCTTTTATATTTGGACTTGCGCCCTAATATAACCAACGGACCTAGTGTCTGGGTTAAACTGGTGGTGCCTCGCCAAAACGAGGGACAATTGCTTTTAAAATAAATAGCATTATTATTATTATTTTTGGTTGTAATTTGTCTGTAATTTAACATTTATTCCTTGTTATTTCCGTTGACTCTGATTGACAGAGTAATTAGAGCGAGGATCTCTCGCGGCACAGGTGTCTGGTCGATTCACAACATCTTCACGCACTAGTCTGCCCAGGTGTAAATGAGTACCTAGCTTTGCTCTTGAGTTAGGGAAGGAAACAGCAGCGAGGAAGGGAACTGGTGACCCCCACATCTCAATACTGAACCTAATATGGGGAAGTCTCTAACACTTCACTCCCATGCGGCCGTATCTGCTATGGGAATACCTTTACCTTTTGTCCTTTTTTATTTCCAGTTATGGCAACCGGCAAGACAACGTTTTGTAAAACTGAAGGATTAAATAAAGATTGGAAGGGAAAGATTACTCGTCAACAGCTGAAATAATCTTTTTCAATAACACCTGTCGTAGGTCATCATGTCTCTCCACAACTTCTTTGTCCAAATTGCTGTTTAACATTGTTGTTGTTATTGATTATTTTCCATGGCACGATGTTAAACTGTCCAGTACTTTCTCTCTTTATCGCCCTGTAGCTCTGTTTCTTTCAATCTTTCACGTTTTTACAATATATCCCAGCTATATTTTTATAGTACAGCATAAGCACAAAATTAAGATTATATCAGAGCTGTGTGCTTTCTGTGCTTCTCTATGGCGCGGAGAGCTGGAGAGTTACAGAGAAGGAAATGTCGAAATTGTCCTCTTTTCACACAACATGCCTAAGAAAAATTATCCGAATCTTATGGCCGAATACCATCACCAACCAAGATCTGCTTACTCGGAGCAAGCAAGAGGACATGCAAACCATCAAAGCTGGCCGACGCTGGAGCTGGGTTGGCCATGTCCTCAGAAGAGACCCCGATGCCATCACAAGAACAGCTATGCTATGGGCCCCTGAAGGAAAACGAAAGAGAGGCCGACCAAGAACAACTTGGCGAAGGACTGTGGAGGCTGAGATGCGAGGTATGAACCAGAGTTGGGGTACTGTACGAAAGATGGCCACCGACCGAGCAAAGTGGAATCAATTTGTTGTTGCCCTACAAGACGCCACCAGGTGTGATGGCCACTGACTGCTTTGACGGTCGGTGGCTAAGGATCAAAGAAGAAGAAGAAGATATTTTTATAACAGACTTCTACTTATCCGTACTGTACTGTACTTTAAATCTTGTTTCGCTTTTCTGGCTTATTTTGTTGGCGACAAGGTGTGGCGTGTGAGGCTTCTTAAGATGTTCTATAGGGTACGAGGCTGCTTAAGATGTTGTAAAGGGGTGTGAGGCTTCTTAAGAAGTTGTAAAGGTGTGTGAGGCTTCTTAAGATGTTCTAAAGGGTGCGAGGCTGCGATGTTGTAACTGCTTAAGATGTTGTAACGGGGTGCGAGGCTTCTGAATATGTTGTAAAGGGGTGTGAGGCTTCTTAATGTGCTTTAACAAGGGTGCGAGGCTTCTTAAAACGCTGTAAAGTTGGGTCGGAGTGGCTAAGAGGTATAGCGTCCGCCTCCAGTCCTAGAGGTACCAGGTTCGGAGTCTCAGTTGAGGGAATATAATTTATGGAATTTTTTTTTCAGAACCAGTGGTTCTAATGATGTTATAATCCACCCTGGTCTTATGAGTAGTGAGATCGAATGCCTATCCTTCTCGGATAAGGCCGAAAATAAATAGGAGGCCCCGTGTGCAAGTTGCGCACATTAAAAATCCCTAGGCCGTTGGAAATCGTAAAGAGTAGGCCTATCAGGCAGCTGGAATGGCAAAATTTAAAAATTAGAGACCTACCCACCACAAAAATATTTATAAAATGTGTAATTCCTATATACACACAATGTGATTCTCGCCGGTGCTACAGAGTTCGTACACTGTGCTGAGATCCTCCTTGTGTAATCTAAGGGAGACGATCGGAGAACTGATGGAGTAGTCCGCGGACAATGAAGATAATCCTTCAAACCAACCAAGATGCTGCAAACGGGTGTGTGGCTGGTTAAGATGCTGTAAAGGGGTGCGACGCTTCTTAAGAAATTGTAAACAGGTGTGAGACTTCTTAAGATGCTGTAAAGAGGTGCAAGGCTTCTTGATGCTGTAACGGGGTGCGAGGCTTCTTGATGCCGTAAAGGGGTGCGAGGCTTCTTGTTGCTGTAAAGTAGTGCGTAGCTTCTTAACAAAGTGTAAAATTTGCGATGCTTCTTAAGATGCTGTAAAGCGGTGCAAGACTTCTTAACATGTTGTAAAGAGGTTCAAGGCTTATTGAGATGTAGTAAAGGGGTGCGAGGCTTTTTAAGCTGGTCTAAAGGGGTGCAAGGCTTCTTGAGATAAAGTAAAGGGGTACACGGCTGTAACTGTACTTTTCTCTTGTTGAGGTGATCACTGGCCCAAGACAGTATACATGTTGTTAGGTGTGTAGTGCGAGTGTATGATGAACTGAGTGTGGGTGCGAATGAAGGCGCAAATGTGTTTAGGCTCGTATATATGCAGACCCTGCAACCCATACACTCACATGCAGTAGTCAAGGATGCTTGGACACTGCAGGCACGTTTCAAAACATTTATTGACGAGAACACACATGGTATCAACAGGAACAGTCATTGTAAACAAGGTCATGCTGACCGGAAATCGATAGGTATGCATTAGGCATTCATCAAGCTGGTAAACATTTGAATATTCGTGCATGGTCAATACAATGTTCTTCAATAAGGACAGTTCGTGGCGTCGCCCAGGGATTACTGACTAAACACGTCAGATACCTTAATCACTTTGACACATAGGTGCAACTTGGCATTCCCCGCCAATTGCACATTATCAGGCTGTAGTATAATAGCCGAAAACACAGGCCTCGTTCTGACGTCGGCTGTGTACTTCCGATAAGCAGGTTACCATCAACCCTGCAGTAATGCTTATTGTAGACATAAATTTGCCGCCAATCTGCGGCTCCCACAATATATCTTCGTCACTGGATTTCTGGATGCTATGAAGACTAATAGTCTTGAATGGCTACCTTGAGCACAACATATAAGTTCTGAAATGGAGGACCGGTGAGCTGCAGTTCACAGACTAGGCAATCTTCTAACATGTTCTGCTACCGAAAGCATAGTAATGGAAAAAGTCGGTATTACCTGTAACCGAGTCCATAGAACTTAACAAGGAACTCTGCTGTCATTCCAACACACAGAGATTCACTGGGGAAAACTGCCAGTGCAGTCACTTCAAAGATTCTTCCCGAAAAACACAATGGACTCTCGTCCCTTCAGAAACCAGGACACTTCCCCCGGCTTGCCGGAAGTCTAACTCAACTCCCGCTTAAAAAAAAAACTGCCCATGGGCATACGCCCGAACTGTCTGCCTTTGACCCTAAAGGTCAAACACAATGAATGAATAAACAAGGGAAGACAACCCCTAATCAACCTGACATCGCAGGTAAAGACACAATTATTCTTATGATAAAAACATAAGCAAATAACTTGACAGATGACTCCGTCAAAAATGACAGCAACAACGGCTTCTTAAGATTTTGTAATGGGGGTGCAATGCTTCTTAAGATGATGTAAAGGCTTGAGAGGCTTCTTAAAATGGTGTAAAGGGGTGCAAGGCTTCCTAAGAAGCAATAAAGGGGTGCGATACATCTAACAGACAGAATAAGAAACACCGCCTTAAGAAATGATTAAAACAATATCCTAATGTCGTACTACGGCCTGTGTTCTGTATTTTTTTCTCGCTCAAATGTGAGCGTTTCTTCCTCAAGTGCTATGCCATGTGGCTAGGGTGATCATGTATTTTCATAACTTCCTGTCACCGCGCAATGCTGGTTATCAGTTCTTTTGTTGTCTTCCTTCCATGCCATTAAACTGTCAAATGTTTTCTCTCGATGTTTTTCCTCTATATTTGTTCCCTTCAATACTTCCTGCCGTCACTATATATTACAGCTAATTAATCTGTCATGTTGTGGCCGGTAATGACGCAGCTGATTTTATATATCCTTCTTCTTTCATCTTTCATCGTTCATCTTTCATCTTTTATCTTTCATCTTTCAACTCCCAAAGGATGATAGGTCTACAATTATCTTATGCCAATTCTCCCTGTCACGTGCCATCAGATCAAGGTCTGTTCATGTCGTCTTCACCACCTTCATGTCGTCTCCAGTTCTCTACCCATATGTTCGTTGATCTTCCTCTACATCTTACCCTGGGGATTCCAGAACAGGGATTGTCTAATAATGCTATCAACAGGTTTTCTCAATGTGTGTCCTATCCATCTCCAGCGACTTCTCATTTCTTGTTCAACCGGCGCTTGTCTAGTTCATGTCATCAGTTCCACATGAGAGATTTTGTCATACCACTTCAATCCCTATATTCCACGTAAGCCATTTTGTATATTAGCTATATATAACATTACATAAAGTGAAAATAACTTCATTAAAATAATGGCAATAATTAACTGAGAAATTCCAGAGATGGGTGCTTGTGGTGAATTTACCGTGATACAACGTTAAAATATCTCCAAATATAAGGATAAAATGTAGGGATAAAAATAATGCGTAAGATACTAGGAGACATGCTCGCCCATGCCCGCATTTCCTACCGCCAGTCAAACTAACTAGTTAGACGTGCAGACGACACGGTTTACCCTTTGTAGACGGGAGGGAAACGGAGATCAAAAAAAGGAAAATATGACTGAACACGTGTTTGAATCTAGCAAGGCTAAAAAGACGCAATTGGTAGTAAAAGAAAAAAAATTCACGTCACTAGTTGCCACAATGTAAGGAAATGGACAAAAAAAAAGACCTTAGCTCTTATTCGCAACAGTCATTTCTTGGACGTTTTTACGATACTTAGTCGTTTATTTGAATTCAGCGGCAAACGCCGTAGAGAAGGCTCTCGAACAAATTTTTAAAAAAATAACTTGAGAAAAAATATGTTTTTTCTTAATAATAGAGTTATGAATATAAAACTAGCTAGTTTGATAGCCCATCTTAAGCAGAGAACTAATATACTTTAAATTATACAGACGGATAGATAACAAGGAAGATATTGACAAAAGACTGTGTTGTTCATATCAGACTAGTGACTGTACTGTTCAAACTTTCACTAAAGTTTCAAAATTTCGGCCTTGAGACACGCAAATGCAAAAATCAAGCTGTAATGAAAGAGAGGGGGAAGGTGGAGAATTGTGGCTAAAAATAACTTAGGAGGCAGATGTGTGCAGGGTATTGCATGAAGTTGGTCCAAGAACCAAGCGTGTTTTTTATGAAAAAACAAGTAGAGACAGACGGACCAACAGACAATAATGCGCACTTGACTGAGATCTGACTGAAATTTTACTTTTGGTTGTAGATTTGAAAAGTTAGGGGGGAAGTCGGTGATTGGGCAAATGTAATCATATTAGCGGGACAGAGATGCGCATTTTTGCCATTTGATACAATACTGTCCAGGGACACAGTCGGTTATTGCCTGTGGTGTTGTTCCTAGAAGATAGTACATACATTTAGAGGGACGCCATCATATAGCCAGCAGCTCAGCTGAGTTTTGCTAGCAATTAACTGTGTTCTCAATTCTGAATTCTGGTAAGAATGAAAGTATTTATTTTGTACATTTTAATATTTCGAGTGATTGATACTGCCATATCATATAAAATGATTACGACAAGTAAGTGTTCGCTCTAGGTCCCCAGCCCAAGTTCAGGGTCTAGAGACAAACAAAATATATGGACGCCTAACTAAGACTATGGAAGGCGGATCTATTGTTGAGATCAGTGGGAACATATCACCTATCTTATTGAATAAAAGGAAACTATTGAACACATCTCAGATGCAATGCAGTCTTGGGGAACTAGTACTATATGAAAACAACTGGGTAAGATGTGCTGTGTGGTCAGAGAGATCTGACCCATTCTGTGTAATGTTGATGTGTTGTGCTGTGTGTAAGAGTGGTGCAGTAATAGAGTACTGACACAGCACAAATTTTGTTTCAGAATTGTGAGTTTCTGTTGTGGCACTAGGGTAGTGCCACATAAGTAATCAAGATTGCACAAGCAGATGTGTGTGCAGCCAAACAGTGTGTCGGTGCAGTCTACCATTGTATTCTAGCTACCGAGAGGAGTGGGCCACCGGAATCCAGCATTAGATCTTCGCAGACAAGATGAGTGATTTAGTGGCCTGCTGAGGATTCACCATACTCCTAAAGAATTTATAAATATTTCCCCATCACAATATACTGAACTTTGGGAAAGACACATTTATTAAAGTTTATAAGACAATGGACAAAGCTTGTTCTAGTCACAGAGTGGGTGTGATGACACCACCCCAACAGCACATCCAGTAATAGTTTCCCAGAGACACTATAAATATAATTAATATTAACCAGTCTGATAAAATACTTATGTATACACATTTCATTTTATTATGCCATATATTTATGCATTCCATTTATAACTCCATAACATTTCATATGTTCTGACCAAAATAAAACATTGGTTCAGAACAAATAAATTTAAAGAAAATTTTAATATTTAAACTAAAACCGCCTGAGTTAGTTCAGTGTGTTATAGAATTTTATTAATATTATTAGCCTTATAAATTATCTGTGTGTGTTTGTATATTCTACTACAACACATTACATTTCAGTACACTAGACTTTTTAGCGTAGCTACATTCATAATAGTAAAAAAGATATGTTTGAGGTCGTAAGTGGTAGTAAGAAGGGCCTTCTGTAATTCCCATCTACATTTATCTCAGGAGCCTTCACAGCTGACCTCATACATTACACTAAGTAACATCACAACCATACCACACCATCAAAACCACTACAGTGCTGGATGGCGGAATGACGATGTACCAGTTGTATCCAGCATTTCTTCAAACGTCAAGTTACCAAAAAGTCATTTCTTTCAAAAGCCAAGTAACTAACAAGTCCTTAGTTTTTATGGGATGGGGTAAAAGCCCCATGCCCATTCCTTAGTTTCAAATGCGTGGTAGGGTGCAGTGTTACTATTCTTTGCTCCCCTTTCGGGCCCCGGCAGTTGTATTCAGCATCTTTCTTCAAACGTCCAAGTTACCAAAAAGTCATTTCAAAAGCCTGGGAGCATTTCTTCAAACGTCAAGTACCAAAAAGTCTTTGTTTCAAAAGCCAAGTAACTAACAAGTCCTTTGTTTCAAATGCAAGTCCTTTGTTCAATAGTGAATGCAGTCAGCGACTCATAGCTTGACTGCGTCAGGACCAGCGAACCAGAGCTGGTCAAGACCGTGCTCCACCTCCACGTGGTGGTCCTGGAAACAGTCTGCAGCAGTGCAGGCTGGCTGAGCGAGCATGGATCGAAATGGGAAGGCAAACCCGGTCCTTAAAAAATGCCGTGCAGAAGTCGGATGTGTCGACCGAAAGGTGCAGATATCACAGCTTAGGCGCAAACAGACACAACGCAACCACCGTCCTTTTCAGGACGAACGAAGAAGAAGAAGAAAAATGCCAAGTAACTAACAAGTCCTCTTTTTCGAACAGCAAGTAACTAACTAGTCCTTTGTTTCAAACGTCAAGTAACTAACTAGTCCTTTGTTTCAAACGAAAAGTAACTAACTAGTCCGTTGTTTCAAACGTTGTGCTACATTTTAATCTATTATGTTTTGATGGGCATTGATGAAGTCGAGTACGACTCCTCGCACTTTTTCAAATTGTCAATGTTCTGGTCATTAAAGGATAAAAGTGGGTAACTAAAACTAGTTATAAACTTTTTCTTAATTTTTTTTACCGGTGCTTTGCCATTATTACCATTATTATTATATTTAGTCCCTTCAATTTAAATCATTTTTTTAATTAGATATTTGCTTTCTTTTGTTTAGCACGCACCTTTCAACCATTTACCATATATATGAAACTTTTGGTTATATCAGGAAGTTTTTTTTTTCTTTAGTGTACTTTTTTTTCTTGATTGCGTTTATTTGACTGTTTGCACTGTATTATTCCTCACGATGGGGTTTTTAACTTGTTGATTAATAGATCTTCGTACACTCTCGGACGTCTACTTGAATGTTTTCAAACAGAGCAGTAGTCAGTTTCAGGCTATTTGAATCTCGGCAGAGCTTTTCCACTAATGGTACTGGTATCTGCCATATGCGCTTTCTCTGTTCCGCATATGTTGGGCAACTTTGAAGCAGATGTTCAGCAGTCATTTTATCAGCGCCACAGTTACATTGATCGGTAGTTGATATCTTTAGCTTTTGAATATATGGTATCTCAATCTGTTGAGGCTAGTGAGGAGTCTGAAGATTACCACTTGTACTCTTCTGTTGAGCTGCTAGTTTGCATCATTTTGTGTGTGACCTGGATGCTCTACATCCTATTTGTTTCTGTTAATAGTTAATGGTTCAGTTTGTTGTGTTGTTCGTGGCCATACTTGTGTCTATACTGGCGTTAATTTAATATTGGTTTGGGGTTTATTTATGTAATTTTTCTACTTTGTTGAGTTAATCCTTTCTGATGACGTTGCGGTGTTACTATTGTTGGCGCTGTAAGATAATTGGGAGTAATTTTATTGAAGGCTCTTTGTCGCCCCAGTCAGCCTATTGAATTTGTTCCTCCTTTGGGCATTCAAATGTCAGGGCTAGAGCAAATAAGACAAGGTTGTCGGTATCTGGTGCCCTATTGTTTTCATGACGACACCCGATTAGCCAGGCGATGACCATCTTGGTCTGCCGGCTGGGGTTGTATAATCTACTTATCAAATGGGTGTAAGAGGGATACTTTTGTAAGTATCTCCGGCTTTGCTATTTGTCTCACTGGATTTCACGTTATGACATATTGTAACCTCCGTAAGACTGCACATAGCAGATACGAATACCAGCTGTGCAAACAGCCTTCTTTGTACTTCAATACAAACAGCGTGCAGGGATAGGGGAAACAATTACACGCTGGAAGACAGATTTTTGAACAGCTGCCACAATCTAGTAAAAAAAAGTAAGAATTAATTACACTTCTTTATTGTAAGGTCATGACCCATCGTACATCTTGGCAACAAAAGACGAAGTTGGAGCTTGGAAATGGGTATTTCACGATAGAGGAACCCACATGTGAAGAGTTGCAAGAACCAAACACAATAAGACAATTTCTGGTGAAGTGGAAAAACATATGACAAGCAGAGGCAAAACATACTGCAATAAGCACATGGTAGAAATGAGTGTAGAAAATCTCATAGGCATTAAGACCCCACCAGAAATATAAAAGTTAATAAAACACTATATTACAAAAGCAAAAGCTAACATATAAAAAATAAATAAATAAGGATGCGAGCTAATAGTCTACAGTGGTAGTAGATTTCCCCCCCCCCCCCCCCATAAATAAGGATAAACTATAAACAAACCTCCAATCAACATTAAATGCTTACTAGTATAGACACCGTCATTTTTCTGAACAGTAAAAGACTATGAACTATTACTATAATGTAAAATACCTACTAGAGAAATATTGTAGTATAAAGCATAAAATAAATACAAACAAGGTAATATTACAATAAATGAACCGTGTCCTGATATCACCAACAGCTCCATGTACATAGTAAATAGATAACAGTGGCAAGCTACAAAGAAAATTAGCAAACACCTTAATAATAGATAATTTCTTTTAATTTGGAGGAGCAGACAAAAATATAAAAATAAGAAAGGGCTGGGTGGCTGTCCTTGCCTTGAGAACTATATGGAAATCAAATAAATGAAGTCCGAACTAAAACAAAGAATCTTCAAGTCCAATGTTAAGTCAGTCTTTAACTGAGTATGGCTCTTCACCTTCATCTTCATCGTTCGCTCTAAAAAAACCCACATATATCTCTCTTATAAAGCTATATAGATTCCGTCTCAGGCTTCTCTCGTCAGCATACAGTTTTTTCTTTAACTGTGTTGGAGAAGGCCACCCTGCCACGCTGCCAGTAACAGTTTTGGAGTATGTGTTCTACTGTTTGGTTGTCCACCCCACACAGGCACGTATCTGTCCACCCCACACAGGCACGTATCTGTCCACCCCACACAGGCACGTATCTGTCCACCCCACACAGGCACGTATCTGTCCACCCCACACAGGCACGTATCTGTCCACCCCACACAGGCACGTATCTGTCCACCCCACACAGGCACGTATCTGTCCACCCCACACAGGCACGTATCTGTCCACCCCACACAGGCACGTATCTGTCCGTCCGAATTTTCAGTTCGTTGTACAGATGGTATCTGCGTTTGCCATAGCCGGTTATTAGTCTGAGAATTATCATTTGGTCTCTTCTTGAGGAAGGCCTTGTGGTCGTAACGTTGGCTATTTTCTTTGTCTTTTGTCCTCGTAAGACGAATTACCTTTTTTCGATTTTTTTTTTCACACCCATCCATTGAAAATGTATAGTATAGTTCTGCAGTATCGTAGTATAGTTCTGCAGTATCGTAGTATAGTTCTACAGCATCGTAGTATAGTTCTGCAGTATCGTAGTATAGTTCTGCAGCATTGTAGTATAGTTCTGCAGTATCGGAGTCTGGGTGTTCCTTATGTCATTTGCCTCTGCATGGCTCTGAAACACGGAGAACCACAAACATGACAACTAAAAAGATACATGTTTTCATTAATTGGTGACAGTGCCGAACAGAAAGGTTGAAATGATATGGCAAAATCATAAGTATTGAACTTTGAACTGATGCGAAGAACAAACACACAAGGGGAGCATGAGGTGAGAAGAAGTTCGCACTGGCTAGGACCCAAAATTGGGAGCGTTGGCATCTATTTCTGAAGGTACCGGGTTCGCTCACATTCAGAAACAGTGGTTCCTAATGATGTCATGTTCCCGCTGATCTTGGGCGAAAAATAGGAGTGCTAGTGTGCTAGTGTGCTAGAGTGCTAGTGTGATAGTGTGCTAGTATGATAGTGTGATAGTGGGCTAGTTGGAAATCGTAAAGAGTAGCCATGCCAGTGGCTTACTAACGGGTGTGCGAGGGGACGGTCAGCCCCGGGTGATAACCAGGAAGGGGTTGCCATCTGACACTATTATGGTAGTACTCACTGTTAAAAATATACTTGCAAGTGTGTTTCTTTACGGGGGAGGGGGTGCCAAAGGTAGGATCAGCCGGGGTGCCAAATATTTGAGGGACGCCTCTGTCATACTGGCAAAATTTTGAAAATTAGGAAACCTACCCACCACAAACATATTTATAGAATGTGGGATTCATGTATACACACATTGGGATCCTCGCCGGTGCTACGGAGTTCGTACACTGTGCTGATATTCTCCTTATGTGACCTAAGTTAAGCGATCGAAGCACTGATGCAGTTGTCCGTGTACAATGAACATGGTCCTGAAAGAAATTAAAGTAGGACACAAATTTAAAAAAAAAACCAGTTGATAGCATTACTAGACAATCCCTGTTCTGGACTCGCCAAGTTAAGAGGTAACATATACACGGAGAAGAGAACTAGAGAAGTAGACACACAAAAACATTTCACAGACCGTGGGTTAGGCACGGTTTTCTTGATGACTCAAAATTAATCAAGCTCCTAACAAAAATAAAACTCTTCCACTCAGATGTTAAGCCACTCTTATTGTATGGCTCTCAAACATGGACAACAACAAAATCGACAACCAGAAAGATACAGACTTTCATAAAATGTGTGACTGAGCAAAATAGAATATTGAAATGGTAAGACAATATCCCCAATGTAGAGCTAGTGGGAAGAACTGGACAAAAACAAGTGGAACAGGATTCGAGAAGAAGAGGTTGACTTCGGATAGAATACAAATTAAGAAAACAAACTGATAGCCTTACAAGGTAGTCCTTGTTTCTGGAGTTCCCAGAGTAAGGGTGTTAAATATACTGGCCCCAATCTATTAAAGGGAAACGTCTTGGGTTCAATTTCTTGGCGGTTTCTTCCACTGTTGAAATTTTATCGTTTAGAACAGTGCTCTACAACCTTTTTTTTTAACTTCACCGCAAACTTTAGTGCCCTTAGACTCCATTAACAAGGGCGGTTATTGTGGCAGACTCACAAACCATGCTTCGGAAGATCCAAAGTGAATGGCTCCGGCAAGAATGGAAAACCTCCATAGAAGACTCGAATCTTCAGGAAATGTCGTGGATCTACTGTCCTGGTGATGCCGTGGTACGCGGCTGATGTACTAGTTCAAGAGCACCCATAGAATGTGCATTGGCTATGGATAGTAGGAAGCATGTTTCCACACAAGAGACTACACAAGGCAACATGGATATAACCAGACCATAGAACAGAAAATCAGATTAATCATAAATGCATAAACAAGAAGTTTAGATCATCATTGCAGGATGAAAAGGTATATAGAGGAGCAGATGTGGCATCAGATCACTACCTTCTGACAGCCAAAGTAAAAATGAAACTCAAGAGATATGCAACAATGCAAAATTATAGACAAAAATTTAATGTAGGACATCTAAGAAATCAAGAAACAAGAGACAAATTTGCGGTCACAATATCCAACAAATTCCAAGTGCTCCAACAGCTGGAAGATGTAGAGAATACAGAAGACTATTGGGTTTATAGTGTATTAAAAGCGTGTGTTTAAAATATTTTTTATGTTCTTCTTTTTAGTGTTACAAAAATTATTACGTACTAAAATATAAACAATATTTTTACTTATTGTAAATCTGGTCTAAAATTTCTTAAGCGATCCATTTCTTTAAGAGCGTCAGTATTACATGGCTTTGGGAGCCGCGCTGGTGTAATGGTTACCGCGTTGCGCTAGCGACCAGGTTTTCAAGGTTCAAGCCCGGGCGCTGGCATTTGTAGGAGTGTTATCGACCGGGATTTTGACTGAATAACCTGAACGGCTCCTGCAGATAAACCCTCGGTGGATGGGAAGGAGCGAAGCTCCTGACCGGATTGGAAGGAAAGTCCACTGTCTCCCCAGCTTCGCAATGACATGTCACTGGGCCAAAAGGGCTGGAAAGCTCTAGTGCCGCTGGTTAGTTAAAAAAAAAAAAAATTACATCGCTTTTGTGCCTGTTAATTTGGTGCAGTCCATTTTTATCAATTTGAAGGCCATATAGAGATCGAACTCGACTTTCCCTTGATTCATAATTTTATAATTTAGATAGTTTCCCTGATTTAGCTAGACACTTGTTTGAGTACTGCCCAGTTTTACGCATAGAAAAAAAAATGGAGCACACTACGTACTCGTGAATTTTTAATTAACTTGATTATGGTCCCTAATTTGTTTACATTTTTTTACGAAAAACTTTAATTACTCATAATGTCATAATTATAAAATTAAATTATTAATAATTGACTGATTATTGTATTGTCATCGGCAATACACAACTATGCCAAGTTTCAGAGCTATTGCTCATCTGGACGTGATTGAAAAATCGATTGCAAGATTTGAAAGTGACATACAAGTGAAGTTAAATAAAAGCGTGTAATAAAAAGTTTATTTGTGCACAATTGAAAAAAAAGCAGCTTAATTTTAAAATATATACATCAAAAGTACAAGTTACTAATGACATGGGCCACAGCTTGGAGCCTTGAGGACATTCATATGTAGGCATGTAAATGGGTATCTGATTTTGAGTTAGGGAAGGAAAGGGCAGCGATAAAGGGAACTGGTTACCCCACCTCTAGATGGTGGACTGTTGCGCATATTACATACACATATTCTTTTGTATGGAATTATGCGACACACGGATTACTTCGTCTATTTAATATGGAAAATATATAGTTGTATTTATTTGGGTACGAAAAGCTTCCCTTGGTAAAGCTAGATAATCCATGATTGATTTATACGTTTGATTATATGGATGATCTCTCTTGATATTGATTCGGCGTATGAATAATTGAATTCATGTCAGTTCTCGTTTGTTAGGGCCAGAAAATAGATTAATTTTGCTTAGAATGTTTATGGTCCGAATTCATGTGTACTACTTGTCTAGTGCAAGAAGATTCAGTTTTATATTGTATATCTTTGTATGTTTAGGTCGGACTATATTCTTTGTGCCGGAATCTGGCGCAGGTATTCGTAGTCCTACTGGGTTGTAGAGAGTTTCGAAGTAGCCGCCGATAATGGCTGTGTGTTTTTCTAGGGCTGGTCCTGTTATGATTAAAAAGTGATTTGTGGATGGTTTTTCCATAAGGAGGGAATGTCTCTGCGAGAGTATTGTGTCAGAGCTTCTTCTCATGTACTTTATTATGTTTAAATTCGGACTCCAGGTAAAGCCAGACCCTCTTTTCTTTGATGACCTTCATTCGGTTAGGTTTAGATGACAACCTAGTTCGAACGTCGTTTGTCGTCCATATGCACAGTTGAAGATGACAGGTTCCACTAGTATTTCCTGAAACAACCCTATCTACATGAAACAACTCTATTAATGTAGAGCTAGATAAAACTATATAAAGTTATATATATATATATTCAAATGTTGAATTAACTTTTGCTTTATTATTATCCTTCTGTTGGACGAGTGAGTGAAAGTCACAGAAGGTGGCCATCTTTGAAGTACTGTCATTATGGTGCATCACTGGCCTGAGAAAAAAATCTAACTCTTATTATCAGACAGTGGATCGGAGATCTTACCATCAAGGAACTCCGTTATTATGAAATAACATTATTACTGTCAAGAAAAGGTTCTAGCAACGAACCGCTATTACTATTCATGTATGTACATTTACTGAGTATGCGACGACAGACAACTAGAACGTCTGCCTACTGTCGTCCCATAATATATATTCATATGCTGCCTGAATACATTACTGATGTTGCTACTCAATTATGCAATATGATGATGTCCTGTCAACCATGTACTGTCATATGCAGATGTTCACGTCAAGTGTGTGTGTCCTCAATAAAAGGTGCGAAAAAACGTCAGCTGTAGTTCCACCCATCTTTGACTCGTATAAGAGTGTGTGAGTGCAGTATTATCTAGTGTCAACTACATAGAACAGTCACCATTCGCGTTGCTTCCACTCTCACACTACATCTACATGACCAGTAGATACAGCGCTGCGCAAGGTTGGGTAGTTGATCAAGTTCCCACGTAGATTACATCTTTCAATCATACAGTGGTAACGCAGATGTCGTGCTCCTCCTGGAGCCTCAAGGGAAACCGGTTCCAGTATGACAAGTGCTGTCCAAAACATGGAAGTCTCTCATCGGGTCTTTTACAGTAGTGGCCAGTCAAACAGCGACACTTTACATGGACCTAGTATAGTGAAGTCTCTAACACTTCACTCCCCTACGGCAGTATCTGCTATCATCATCATAACCCTGCACTCCCAAAGGAGCATAGGCCTTCAACAAACACATGCAAAGTCCTCTTGTCACGTGCCATCACCTCAAGTTATTTCCGCGTTCTCCGCATCATTTTCACTTCTGTTTCCAGCTCTCTTCTCCATGTGCTTCTTGGTCTACCTCTGCCTCTCTTTCCCTGGGGTTTCCAGAACAAGGACTGCCTTGTAATGCTATCAACAGGTCTCCTCAGTGTGTGTCCTATCCATCGCCATCGTCTTCTTCTCATCTCTTGTTCCACTGGCACTTGTCTAGTTCTTGTCCTCAGTTCCACGTTGGTAACCTTGTCATACGATTTTAATCCCCTCTATTCTACGCAAGCACCCATTTATGAAAGTCTGTAGCTGTTTGGTTGTTGTCTTTGTTGTTCTCCATGTCTCAGAGCCATACAATAGGACTGACTTCACATTTGAATTGAAGATTCATATTTTCGTGTTTGATCCGATTTCCTTTGATCTTCATATATTTCCCATTGCACTGAAAGCACCTCTTGCTTTTTGTATTCTTATTTTGATATCATTGTCTGTCCCTCTAGCTCTGACTATAGTATCTACTATAGGACTACCATTTATGTAGCCACCACTACAGCTGGTCACCTTGTAGGAAGCTCATAGCAAACATTCACATACTCTTGCAGTATGGTTTCTTTATCAATTTGTTTTACACGATGAAGTAGACAGATAAAAATATGTATAGGTGTTCATAAATAATCAAACAATGAGGAGTTGATATGGAGTATGAATATAATGAAGAGCGGAGGCGTACTTGAAATTATTTAGCACCAGGGCCGGATCCTTTATTTAGCATCCCCGCTCCTTTAAATAAACACACAGAAAAACATGCTATGCTTGCATGTAGATTTTAAAACAGTTCAGTAATGTCATAGTAGTGTTCAATGGCATAGCCCCTGCCAAAGAGAACGGTAAACATTTTCATAACGAACTGAAATATGGAAGTATAGAAGTGTAGTAGTAAACATAGTCGAAGTAAGGATGGTGTTCATGACTGGGGGCGCTGAGGCGGAAGACTTGAATTTTATCACCGAATAACTTCAGTTTCATCAGTTTTATGTCCTCGAGTAAAATGTCTGAATTTATAACTGTATGTCGTGGAATGGTCAACGGTGCATATTCTATCTTAAACAGAAGCTTGTCTTTAACCATCTGAGGTAAGGGCAGCTTGTTTACTCTGGTCTCACGTCCTGGAGATGCGCCTACAGCAGACGACACAGCGACGAATGACAGCGTGAATAGAGACATTGGTTGTGAGGATATTTCATCCAGGAATTTGAGACATTCCTGGTTTCGGTACCTTCCAACAATACGTCTCGTGACCTTGGTGCAAGTCCGCCCAGTCACGTCAGAGTTTGTGAGAAGCAAGTTTTCCGTGAAGTAACGAGCTAGTGGTACATTTTCAGCCAAAACCGCCATGCAAAAAGGGGAGACGTCAAAGTTCATGTCGCTTGTACAACTTGCTTCCAATACTTCATCTGATTGGACATCGATTGGCATCAATCCACATCGAATCAGCTTTGGTATTATTTCTATTTGACCCTGGAGGATGATTCTGTGAATAAGAGCTGGGCTGAGGTAAGATATACAAGCACCTTTGTCTAGGAAAGACTCCATGCAGCACATAATTTCACTTTCAAGATATGAGTTCTTTAGAAGGAATGAAAGTGCTGTCTTGGTACTATCTGTTTTACTGACAGTGTTGACGTCTGCTCCTGAATTCAGCAGTGTTAAAATTGTGTCTTTTGAGCACTTGCAGGCAGCCATCATCAAGGGAGAGAAACCGTCATTATTCTGACAGTTCATATCGCAACCCGCACTTATCAGAGCTGTGAGGATTTCTGTTCTAGGTCTCACTGATCTGATCAGTGCGCACAACAGAGCTGTGTTTCCATACGCGTCTTTCATATTTACGTCAGCACCCATAGAGATTAGTTCTGACGTTACTGCCAGATTGTCATCAATCACTGCATACGTCAGAGCTGTTAATCCTTCAGAGTTTTGTATGTTGATTAAATTTTGATTATCTTTGGTCATACGAATAAGAAAGAACACATTCGAGTAACAATCAAATGCTGCAGCACACATAAGAGCGGTGTTACCTCGATTGTCCTTGTTATTAAGATCTGCGCCATGGTCTACCAAAACCTGCAGCAAGCTCGTACGGTCTTCTGTTGAAGCTGCAATCATTAATGGCGTTCTACCTTCGCTGCTTCTTTCGTTCACAGAAGCCCCATTTTGAAGGAGAGCCGTAACAACCTCCACTACAGAAGAGTCACCTTCATACCAATCAGTGTTCGTTAGAAACTGAATCAGGGGTGTGTTGCTTCCAGATATCTTTCCTGCCATTTGACTAACCTGCTTCTCATTTTACTGCGATTTATTCGTTGTTTGGGTAATAATAGATTGTTCTTGCTTCAGAATATCTATGGGCCTGAATTTATGTGTATTGTTTGTCTGAGTAGGACGAGTCTGTCTTATATCTGTATATCTTTACATATCTAAGTCGAACTATATGTTCTGTTGTCTCTAGAGAGGTCGAAGGCTATTCGGCGGATGTGTCGCTAGAGTGTGGTGTGATTTGACCTTCGTCCTGATAGGGACTGTGATTTTTTCCATGTCGGCCTGTCGCCGGGGAAAAAATGTGATCTCAGTATTTGTGGGGAAGGTGATAGTCGTCTAAACCTATCGTGTATGCTTTACCCCAGTGTTTAGTCGTATTGCCAAGGAATGGCAGTTTCATATTTCCTATACCAAGGTAATCAAAGATACTCTTATGAAACTCTCGATCGAAGCCACCATTTTCGATAGTTACGATTTGAATGTCTAAGAGAATATATTTGACTCGATGAAAACGACTTCGATTCCTAGCAGCACTATATCCTGTAGATTGCAGTCAATTGTTCATGATCAAATCTACAGAGCAATGAAATGTTTTATGAATGACTAACTTTAGGACAGATTCATTATCTGTATCCAAACGTGAGTGACAGCTCACGAGTGAAGCCATCTTGGAACCAAAACATGTAGTGACTTTCAAGAAGAGAAAAGGGATGCCCGTATTATCGCTTTATTAGTCCAGAGATCACTGCTACACATGAGAACCCATTGCTAGCGGTTCAATATTATTATATGGAAAAATATGTGCTGAACATTATGTTGAAGAATCGTCGCTAGTCGAGATTAGGTTTAGAAGCCATCTGAAATATTGTTTATAAGCTGACGTGCTCAGTCAGTGAAGTCAGATGATATATGTATGGGCGATACTGAGTGCTTGGCTACTGACAGTCCATTATACACTTATTCTACATGAGTGCCCATGTAACATTGCAAGACCATTTATCCACTGTACTATGATGTATTATGGCAACCTGTGATTTGTCACTATCTGTGCTGTCGAGTGTGTACGTCCAATTAAACTTTAGAAAAGGTACACAGTCGTTGGTGTCGATGACTTCCAGCCATACATGAGTGTGAGAAAAGAACATTTTTTGTCAACACTACGAACCTTTATCATCATTCGCACATTATACACTCAATCCATGTCTACACACCACTGCGTAGGTCAAGTTGACATTCCATACACTACAGTGGAGCAAACAACACCATAGAGATCTTATCAACTGATGATGATGATGATGTCTGCTTCCATCCACTTATATCTATCTTTTGGTGGATATCATTAACGGGAATAAAAATCCAACGTTATCAACCTTTATCAGGTATCTTCAGTAATTTATTCGAAAAATTGAAATCATGGACACAAATCACTATTTGAGAGATTAATTTAATAAGCTAAAAATAAACATTCTGAAACGTTTTATTTACTTCCGTCATACCTGACTGTTGTATCACTGTTACATGGCTACTGACCATGTCAGATAGGACACTATCGTTGTGACAGTGTTCAGGTATTAAGATACTGTGTACTTCACATATTCCTCTGTCGCGACATAAATTTTTCCAGGACGAAAAAAAAATGTTTAACAAGAAACAACTATGTCGGGATGAAATAAATAAAACATATGTGTGGTGGAAAACATCTTCTGATACAAGACAAGCCATTTAAATGGTATGACAGGATAACTAATGTGGAGCTGATGACAAGAACCCGACACGTGACAGTGGAACGAGAGATGAGAAGAAGACGGTGGAGATGGATGGGACACACATTAAAGAAACATGTTGATAGCATTACTATACAGTCCTTAGTCTGAAATCCCCCAGGATAAAGGGATCATCAATAAAAGAGGTTGTCACAAATATCCAATATTTCAGCTGCGTTTATAATAATAATAAAAGTCGTCCACGAGGTAGTTGTCTACTATTGTAAGTAGAAGTAAACTATGAGGAATGAGGTTACAAAATCTATTTAGTTCAAACATCGTTTATGAAAGAAGCGATCCTAACTTGTGTTTTGTGTGTGTGTGTGACGTCACATGTCTTCAAACCCCTTCCTTCTATCATCACAAAATATTGGCCCTCCCCCGTCACTGCGTGTCGTCAAATGTGGACGACCTCTAAGAGAAGTAAACAGAGACTAAATAATTTGACACATGGAGAAGAGGAGACAGACATGAAAAGACGCTCAGATCGTGAAGGGACGACTTCAAAAATCAACGGTTAAAGAACAACAACATTGAATTGTGGGTAAAGTCGTTTTGGGACATAGACAAAAAGATAACGGTTGGCTGCTATTAAAGAGATATGAGCCTCGCCATGTATAAACCGTTAACAGAATGGAACTGATAACAAGAGCCAGACGAATATCAATGGGACAAGAGATAACAGGGCGCTGTCGATGGGTAGGGCACACGGTGAGAAAATCTGTTGAACATAACAAGGCAATTTTTTTTTCTGGAATCCCCAGGGTAACAGAGGCAGAGGTAGACTGCCCCAAATAGAGAAGAGCGCTGGAGACAGTAATGAAAATGATAAGGAAGACATAGAAAGAACATAAGCTGATGTCACGTGACAGGAGACATTGGTATGTTGTTATTGAAAGTCTTTGCTGCTAAAGGATATTGATGATGAGTGTTGATGTATTATCAAATAAAATCAATTACACTAGGTAGAAAATAGTATATCTAACTCCCAGCCCAAGGGGGAAGGCTGCTGCACACAGTGGCAGGGAATGATACTTTCTCTAAACAGTAAGTAGTTCACAATTAATCAGTCGGGTCGTCCACACATGACGCCACAGAAGTTGTGTCACTTTTACCAACAATTCCGTTTCCCTCCAGTCACATGTCATCATGCTACGTCACAAAATTTGACCCTCCTCCCCTTCTCAATGCGTGACCCCGTGACCCTTCGAGGATACCAGCTGCGTTGATGGTTCCATGCAGAATGTAAAGGGAAATGTAGGAATATTACTTTTCGGATTTGTGGAATAGAAATGACAAAGTAGATAAATTTACACATTTCTGCCAAGAAAATAAAGGGAACAAATTTACACATTTCTGCCAAGAAAATAAAGGGAACAAATTTACACATTTCTGCCAAGAAAATTAAAGCGATGTCACGAACGGTTTATAGAATGAATGTCAGTACTCATGCTCCGGTGAGAGCTAGATATGTTTATGTAAGTTGTGAGCTGAAGTGAGTAAATGTTAAGTTTGACTGAGGGCATGAATGCTTTAGTAGCAGTAAACCCTAATGTCGAGTTCACGGGCATGACTGAGTTGTTGTGAACGAAGTGGGGGTGAATACTGGTCAGGTGTGAAAAGGGTCATGTGTGTGAAAAAAGCATTGGAGAGGGATTAGAGCGAAGAGAGATTACGTGGAGAGTGAAGGCGAAATGGTTGAAGAAAAATAGGAAATATATGGAGACATTGTGAAATTCGTTCCATTAGATGCTGTTCTAATCATGCACATCATACATTGGGCTTTTCTTATGTGATGATGTATGGCCAAAGCGGCAGTGTGCCTGTGTTATTGTGTTATACTCAAGTTTGTGACATAAAGTCGTCGGATATCGTATCTACGTGTTAAAGTTTAGTGAATTAACCATTAGCTGTGAATAACGAGCCATGTTTGTCGCTCCGTGTGTATGTAATACATATTTGTCAATGTGTACACACAGCTAGCACTTGACAGGAACAAATTTACACATTTCTGCCAAGAAAATAAAGGGAACAAATTTACACATTGCTCAGCAGAAAATAAAGGAGACAAATTTAAACACTTCCCTAGTGAAAACAATGGAAACAACTTTCTCTCAAGAAAACAGAAGCCAAATTTACACGCTTCTCTCAAGAAAACAGAAGACAAATTTACACTTCTCTCAAGAAAATAAAGACACATTTACACTTCTCTCAAGAAAAAAAAGACAAATTTATACTTCTCAACAAAACAGAAGACATATTTACACACTTCTCATCATCATCAGCTGCCATCTCCACAACGAAGGTTGGCTGTAAAGGATCTCCAACGGCTTCTGTCTCCTGTCTTGGTGGTGCACTCTGAAAGACTCTTTCCTGTCCATCTCTTGATGTTATCCTCCAACTTATAGCGCTGTCTTCCCCTTGCACGTTTGCCGTCACCTCTCCCTTCTATTATGGTCTTCTGCAGGGTGTTATGCATTTTTATGTGGCCAAAGTATTTTATCTGCCGAACTTTGATCTCCCTCATTAGTTCTCTTTTCATACCTTGATTTCCCAGAATCTCCTTATTTGTTTTCTTCTCTTTCCACGAGATACGCCCCATTCTTCTATAAATCCACATTTCAAGAGCCTCAATTCTTTCTTCCAAATGCTTATACATCGTCCATGTTTCTGCACCATACAGAAATGCAGAATATATATAACACTTTATGATTCTCAGTTTTAATTTGTGAGATAACTGTTTAGATATCAGTATATGTTTCATGTTGTTGAATGTAGCTTTGGCCATTCCTATTCTCTTCTTGATTTCTGTTTCACATCTGCCATCTTTTGTTATTATATGACCAAGATATACGTAGCTCTTGACTTGTTCCAGGATTTTCCCATTTACGCTTATCTTTAATGTGGGTTTATCGTCTGTTTTGCTAAATATCATAGTTTTTGTTTTCTCAGTATTAATGTCGAGTCCATATTCATGACTTATACTGTTCACTTGCTTCACTAGTTCTTGTAACTCATGTTCGCTTTCAGCCAACAACACGGTATCATCTGCATATCTAAGGTTGTTTATTGACCTTCCACTGATCTTCAGTTCTGGTATTTCCTGTATCTGTTTGAAAAAATTTTTCGGTGTATAGATTAAATAGGCAGGGGGACAGCACACAACCATGTCTGACACCTCTTTTTATGTCTATGTATGGTGAATAATTCCTTCCAGATCTTACTGTAGCAGTTTGCTCCCAATAAAGGTCACTGAGTATTCTTATATCCTTTCCATCAATACCTATGTCTTCGAGGCATTCAATAATTTCTCATGGTGGACTCTGTCAAAAGCCTTCTTATAGTCAATGAAGCATATGTACATACTTTTTTGGACCTCTGTATATTTTTCTGCTAATATTCTTAGGCAAAATATTGCCTCTCTTGTTCGACTGTTCCGTCTAAAACCAAACTGTTCTTCTTGGATTTCGCTGTCTACCTTACTTTTTATTCTTTCATGTATGATTTTGAGCAGTATCTTAATTGCGTGACTCATCAGGCTGATTGTTCTGAAGTCTGAACATTCTGTTGCATTAGGTTTTTTTTGGGCAATGTTATAAAAACTGATGTCTTCATGTCGTGTGGTATATATCCTGTATTGTATATATCGTTGCATAGATCTTATTTACTTAGCTTCCAGTCTTCTTCTTCCAATTTGTATGTTACCGTGAGGTGTAGAGGTTTGGAAGAGATGGATTCTCTACCAGACCAATGTTTCTATCAGCTGTGGTTTTTTCTCTGGCCTGGTTCTTTTACGTATTCTGCCCTCTGTTTGGTCCTTCAAAGATTGTCTAATGTTGTCCTCCCAGCGAACTCTGGGTCGTCCTGGAAGTCTGGATGTGCCCTCCAAGTCTTCTATTTCCTTGATTTTGTTTCTATCCACCGTTCTTTTGCTTGTCTACACATAGTACGTATGTCATTGTCTATTGTTTTATATTCTGGAGTGTTTTTTATTGCTTTCTTTCTATCTGCTATTTTACTCAAGATGTCATCTGTCATCCAAATTGGATTTTTCTTCAGAGCACAAAACCCACTCTTCTCTGTTTGACAAATTTTCATACTGCTCACAAGCAAACAAAACAAATTTACACGCTTCTCTAAAGAAAACAAAGACAAATTTACACACTTCTCTTAATAAAAACAGAAGACAAATGTTCACTCTTCTGTCAAGAAAATAGAAGACGCCCAACACTTCTCTCAAGAAAACTGAAATGAGCACACTTTTCTCAATAAAACCGCGACCTATTTGATAAATTCACACACTTCTTCAAGAAAACAAATTTACACTTCTCTCAAGAAAACAAAGACAAATTTATACTTCTTGAGAAAAGTGTCCAATTTATTCACTTCTCTCAAGCAAACAAATATAAATGTACACTTCTCTCAAGCAATCTCTTGATAAATTTTACACTCTGTCAAGAAAACAAAGACAAATTTCACTTCTGGAGAAGAAAACTAATGGCTGATTGTTTCTCATCATTGCTCTTGTTCAGTTTGTATTAGAGACAACAAAAACATCACAGTTCCATCTTGTTCTCTGGCACTTGTTTGGTTCTTGTCATCAGTTCCATCTTGTTCTACTGGCACTTGTTTGGTTCTTGTCATCAGTTCCATCTTGTTCTACTGGCACTTGTTTGGTTTTTGTCATCAGTTCCATCTTGTTCTACTGGCACTTGTTTGGTTCTTGTCATCAGTTCCATCTTGTTTGTCATCAGTTCCATCTTCAGTTCCATCTTGTTCTACTGGCACTTGTTTGGTTCTTGTCATCAGTTCCATCTTGTTCTACTGGCACTTGTTTGGTTCTTGTCATCAGTTCCATCTTGTTCTACTGGCACTTGTTTGGTTTTTGTCATCAGTTCCATCTTGTTCTACTGGCACTTGTTTGGTTCTTGTCATCAGTTCCATCTTGTTCTACTGGCACTTGTTTGGTTCTTGTCATCAGTTCCATCTTGTTCTACTGGCACTTGTTTGGTTCTTGTCATCAGTTCCACATTAGTAATCTTGTCGTACAACTTTAATTCTTCTATTCTACGCAAGTACACAGTAATGAAAGTCTGTAAATTCTTGGTTGTTGTTTGTATGGATCTCCATGTTCCACAACCATACAATAGGATGTCTTAAACAGTTTTGCGTTAGGCTTTTCAAGTGATATCCATATATTTCCCTATCCAATGAAAGCCCCACTTGCATTTTGTATTGTGAATTGTGTATACAGGGCTGGATTATCAATTAGGCTAAGTAGGCTGAAGCTGAGGGGTCCGGAGCTTCTGGGGGCCCGTGCATGTTAAACAACAAAATTAAAATGCATAAATTTATATAGAAAAAGACAATGTTAGCACTTTGTTATAGCATTCATAACGTTCTAAAATGACATTAAAAACAAAAATAACTAAAAAGACATGATGCACCCCGGCAAAATGATAACAGCGCATGAACTATTTGCTATTCCATAACTTTATTGCCTGTTAGGGGAAGAAGGGGTTGGGGGGGTGTGCAAGCATAAAAAAGCCTAGAGGCCCTTCTTGGCTTAATCCGGCCTTGACTCTATGTTCCTCCATCTTTATATCCAGCTACAAGTTTTTGGTATAGATACAATTACGGATCTATGTAACGACATCTACAGATATAATACAGGACAAATATCAAATAACCTGCCTACATCAGTCTCCACAACTGCCAGTTTCATTATTATAAACGAACTTTGATCAAATGTTTTGATTTAAAACAAAAAGACATCTGAGGGCTTAGTAATCTATTTTAAAAACAATTCAACTATCCAAACATTTCAACTCCACAAGAAGCGCAAGTTCTCAACACAAACACGCTAAGTATTCCTGACCTGTGCCATCATTTCAAGATCTTTCTATGTCTTCGTTTTTCCTTTCACGCCTGTCTCCATTTTTCTTCTCCGTGTCTATTTTGGTCTTTATTTTTTTTTTTAACCCTGTGGAGTCATAACAGTAACTGCCTTGTAACGCTATCAACTGGTTTTCTTAATGTATCATATCTAAGCTAGCGTCATCTTCTCACTTCTTGTTTCACTAGCTTTTATCTAGTTATTTCTATTAGTTTCACATCAGTGATCCTATTTTACAGTTACATTCCTTATTATCTGTGCAAGTACCCATTTATGAAAATCTGTATCTTTCCTGTTGTCATTTGTTAATGGGAACAAACTGTATTAGTAAGATTTTTCAGGGAGTTGGGCGACCGCAGTTTAGGTTCAAAGATGTGTGCAAGCGAGAAATGACGTCACTGGACATAAATCCAGCAAACTGAGAGGATGAAGCTGCCGATTGCACCATGTGGCGATGCTCTCTACGGCATCACCTTAGATTGGGCGAAGATAAGCTGTCACGGCAAGCAGAAGCGAGGGGAAAACATTGAAAGGAACACCAGGAAAATAAGCAGCTGAGGGCTGTCACCTCAGGAGCACATTCCCATCGTCAGTTACGACTAAAGGGGCTGTTATATTATTATTAATGAGTAACATAACGAGAAGTTTGAGGCACGCGTACCTAGTGGCCCTTGCCTATAACAGCACAGAACAAACAACAAATTCAGATTGAAGGGAACAGAGCCGTAATCAAAACAGAGGTAATCGAATCTATAAAAGTAGTCACATAACTGATACTGCCGCACGGGAGTCAAGTGTTAGAGACTACACTATACAAGGTCCAGCTTTGAGAGCTAGGGAGACCAGTTCCCTTCCTCTTTGCCTATGCCATCCTTAACTCGGGACGCCATCGTGTTTTGAACCATGTACCTTTGCCGCAAGAGGCCATCGCTCTAATCACTCTGCCAAACGGACGCTCTAATTGAATATACTATCCTAGTTATAGCCCATAAGGGTTCTAACGGGATATCTTTCTCCGTCAGTTAAATAATAATAATTCATAAACATAGAAAGAATTGCCTGGATAGAAGAAATTCTATCTTCATCGATGGAAGATCAAAAGATAACCTTAGAAATGCAAATGAAGCAAATAAATATCGGAAATCATTAACCCAATGTGGATATTAATTATGTGAAGAAAAAAACATGATCAGTAACAAAACAGATGACAATCCAAATTATTAAGTTAGAATAAACAGTAAGATACAAGAAGTAGTAAAAAGCATTATCACGTCTTAAACACTTAATAACGCAAGATGGCAGATGTCAAACAAATCATGTAGAGAATAGGAAAGGCCAAAACTATATTCAAGAACATGAAGCAGATATTAACCCAGCCAGATAATAAACAAGAAGAGAGTCATAAAAAATATAGATATAAAGATATTTCTTCATTCTTGTAAGGCACTGACGCGTGGATAATGAACAATCAATTAGAATAAAGAATTAAGGCGTTTGAATTATAAATATGTAGACTTTTTTTTCGTTAAATATTACATCTTACTTACCTTAATTTTCACTTCTTTCCTTGATCTGTCATACACTTGTTTGAACACTTGATGTAACTTTCAGCTGAAATATTGCGTGGAGCTACTATCCCAGTGAATCGATCTGTTAATTTGTTATTATTCTTCAGCGAAGAGCCAAAAGAGATTCCGTAGAAAAATTGTCGATATTTGGCGTACTTTTTATCCTTTTATGCATGTAGTGGACACTTCACGCCATATTCTTATCTCCGCCTCTTTCAAGTTAAGCGTTATTTCATTGGCTGGTCAGTCTCCAAAACTGGACGCTTCAACAGCAACAACTGACGTTGATGAGTCTTTACTGGCTTTTAACCAGGTGGACGTAGCCAGATTGATCATGGCGTCTCTCTGCCTTGCTTGCGTAATGTCACGCATGGGTGACTGACTAACCAACGTTTCACTGATTACTGTTACTATTATTATTAGACTTCTACCATCAGACCACAAGGTCTTTTATATTTGGACTTGCGCCCTAATATAACCAACGGACCTAGTGTCTGGGTTGAACTGGTGGTGCCTCGCCAAAACGAGGGACAATTGCTTTTAAAATAAAAAGCATTATTAATTTAATTTTATTATCATTATTTTTGGTTGTAATTTGTCTGTAATTTAACATTTATTCCTTGTTATTTCCGTTGATCATCCGATTGACAGAGTAATTAGAGCGCGGATCTGTCGCGGCTCAGGTGTCTGGTCGATTCACAACATCTTCACGCACTAGTCTGCCCAGGTGTAAATGGGTACCTAGCTTTGCTCTTGAGTTAGGGAAGGAAACAGCAGCGAGGAAGGGAACTGGTGACCCCCACATCTCAATACTGAACCTAATATGGGGAAGTCTCTAACACTTCACTCCCATGCGGCCGTATCTGCTATGGGAATACCTTTACCTTTTGTCCTTTTTTATTTCCAGTTATGGCAACCGGCAAGACAACGTTTTGTAAAACTGAAGGATTAAATAAAGATTGGAAGGGAAAGATTACTCGTCAACATCTGAAATAATCTTTTTCAATAACACCTGTCGTAGGTCATCATGTCTCTCCACAACTTCTTTGTCCCCATTGCTGTTTAACATTGTTGTTGTTGTTGATTATTTTCCATGGCACGATGTTAAACTGTCCAGTACTTTCTCTCTTTCTTTATCGCCCTGTAACTCTTTTTCTTTCAATCTTTCACGTTTTTACAATATATCCAAGCCATTTTTTTACTTCTACTTATCCGGACAATCTTATTTCGCATTCCTGGCTTATTTTGTGAGCTAGACCAAAGGCGTGAGAGGTTTCTTAAGAAGCTGTAAAGGAGGCTTCTTAAGAAGTTGTAAAGGGTTGGGAGGCTTCTTAAGAAGTTGTAAAGGGGTGGGAGGCTTCTTAAGAAGTTGTTATGGGGTGCAAGGCTTCTTAAGAAGTTATAAATGTTGCGGTATATCTAACAGACAGATTAAGAAGCCCCGCCTTAGGGGATGATTAAAATAATATCCTTATGTTGTACTACGGCTTATGTTCCTTGTTCTTTGTTTGCTCGAATGTGACAGCGTTTCTTCTTCAAGTGCCATGCCATGTGGCTAGGGTGATCATGTATTTTCACAACTTCCTGTTCCCGCCCAGTGCTGTTTATCAGTTCTTTTGATGTCTTCCTTCCATGTCATTTTAAACTGTCAAGTGTTTTCTCTCGACGTCGTCCTCTATAACTTTTCCCTTCAATACTTCCTGCCATCACAATATATTACAGCGCACTAGAAACGTATTAGATAATATTATAACAAAGCCAATTATTTGTTGTGTATTGTATCTTATTATCCCGCATAAGTTTTTAAACCAACTATTCTTTAACTCGAATAAGGTTCATATATTGGTTGTGTTTCAAATCTATGACGCTCAAACTGTCTATGTACCACTCATTGTAGAGATCTGAAACTTAGAAAACAGTTCTTTTTAATGGTACATTTTAATCTGGCATGTGTTGGCCTGTAATAATAAAAGCGCCTTCAGTCATAACTATGGGAATACGCCCCTGAGATGACAATCCTTCATTCATAACTATGGGAATGCGCCCCTGAGGTGACACACGCCTTCAGCTGTTTATTTTCCTCATGTTCCTGTCGATGTTTTCTCTTCTTGTCTGCTTGCTGTGAGAGCTTCTATAATGACTCAGCTGATTTTATATCCTTCTTCTTTCACCTTTCAACTCCCAAAGGAGCATGTGCCTTCAACAATCTTATGCCAAGTCTTCCTGTCCCGTGCCATCAGATCAAGGTCTTTCCATGTCTACTTCATCACTTTCACGCCTTACTCTAGTTCTCGTCTCCACGTGTTCTTCGGTTTTCCTCTACCTCTTACCATGGGGATTCCAGAACAGCGATCGTCTTATAATTCTATCAACAGGTTTTCTCAGTGTGTGTCCTGTCCATCTCCAACGACTTCTTGTTCCACTGGCGCTTGTCTAGTTCATGTCATCAGTTCCACATGAGAGATTTTGTCATACCACTTCTATACACATCCTGGGGATAAGTGAGAGCAGATGGACAGGGGCAGGAAAAGTTAAAACAGCTACAGGAGAAACAGTACTTTACTCTGGAAGAGAGGATGGACAGCACAGTGAAGGCGTAGCCATTATTCTACAGAAAGGGATAGAAAGGACATTACTGAAATGAAAACCCATCAACAACAGACTGATACGATTGAGATTGAGAGGGAGATTCACCAACACTACTATAATACAATGCTACGCACCAACGAATGATAGCGATGAGGAGGTCAAGGATGAATTCTATCAACAACTGCAGAAAGAAATGGAAGACACACCTAGATATGATCTTGTTATAGTAATGGGAGAACTCAATGCGAAAGTTGGCACACACAATACATATAATGAAAGAACAATGGGGAAATGCGGCAGCGGAACAGCAAACGAAAATGGGGATAAGCTAATAAGTTTCTGTAGCATTAACAACCTGGTCATTGGAGGAACACTTTTCCCACATAAGGAAATTCACAAGTTAACATGGGAATCACCAAATGGTCGGGACAGAAACCAGATAGACCACATCATGGTTAACGGCAGATGGAGACATGCATTACAAGATGTGAGGGTAAGAAGAGGTGCAGATGTGGGAAGTGATCACCATTTAGTGGTAGCAAAACTGAAAGTGAAACTAAGAAGGGCTGGACCAACTGTAACTACACAGAAAAGGTTTGACATCAGCAAATTGAAGGACCCCCTTACCAGAAAAGCTTTTGCGGCCGACATTAAGAAACGATATCAATTTGCCAAAAGCCATGAAAAGACATTGACTGATGATATAAACCAGAATTTCAACACCATTTCAACAATATATAAGGAAAGTAGCAAATCATGCTTAGGATTCCAGGAAAGGAAGAAGCAAGACTGGATAACACCAGAAACACTAAACACCATAAAGATGAGAAAGGAAATGAAAAGAAAGAAAACAGAAGCGAAGTCCCCCAGGTTAAAGCAACTATATAGCGAACAGTACAGCCAGCTGGACAGGGAAGTTAAACGCCAAACCCGAGCCAACAAAAGGAATTTCCTAAACGATCTTGCAAAACAGGCAGAAGAGGCAGCACTGAGAAATGAACAAAGCACAGTATACAAAATAACTAAATTCATCAGCGGAAAACAAGGTGCGAACAATATTACATTAGTAAGAGATAAGCAAGGAAATCTCATCAAGACAGCAGAGGGACAGGAAACAAGATGGGCAGAGCACTTCAGAGAAACGCTGAACAAGGAAATACCAGAGACACAATTGAATGTTCCTGAGGCTGAAAACGATCTAGATGTAAATACAGACATTCCACGAAAAGAAGAAATCATCACAGCAATCAAAGGGTTAAAGAACGGTAAAGCTCCGGGCCATGATAACTTAAATGCAGAGCTATTTAAGACAGACCCTGAGCTAGCAGCAGAACTATTAGAACCACTATTTGCACAAGTGTGGAAAACGGGGACAACACCATCAGAGTGGAAGAAAGTAATAATTGTTAAATTGCCCAAGAAGGGAGATCTTGCAGACTGCAATAACTGGAGAGAAATCACTCTTCTCTCAGTTCCCAGCAAAATACTAGGAAGGATAATTATACAGAGAATTTCAAAGGCAGTAGACTACAAACTGAGGAAAGAACAAGCAGGATTTAGAAAGAACAGAAGATGTGTAGACCATATATTCACTCTCAGGAACATTATAGAGCAGTGCTCAGAATGGCAAAGACAGCTTTACATAAATTTTGTTGATTTTGAAAAGGCTTTTGACAGCATACATAGGGACAGTTTATGGAAAATACTGAGGGCTTATGGAATTCCAAGCTGCATAATGTCAATCATAAAAAGCCTCTATGCCAACTTTACGTGTAGTGTTGGGCAGAGCAACCTAACCTTCGAGGTGAAGACAGGAGTACGACAGGGATGCCCCTTATTAACAACTCTATTTTTAACAGTCATAGACTGGGTGATGCGCCAGACAACAGAGGGCAATCCAAGAGGAATAAGATGGACTACATTTTCTACATTGGAAGATCTGGAATATGCAGATGACATTGCACTGCTGGCACATTCACATCAACACATCCAGGAAAAAACGGATAGACTTAATAAAATTAGCCAGCAGGTGGGCTTGAACATCAATTTAAAGAAGTCTGAGGTCATGACGCTCAATGTGAGCAACCCTGAGCCCATATCAGTAAGGAATCAGCAACTGGTACAGACAGATACCTTCACATACCTAGGAAGCATAGTAACACCAGATGGTGGGGCAGGCAAAGACATCAACATCAGAATGAATAAGGCAAGAACAGTCTTCTTTAGCCTAAATAACATCTGGAAGTCCTCCCAATACAGCACAAGCACAAAATTAAGATTATACCAGAGTTGCGTGCTTTCTGTGCTTCTCTATGGTGCGGAATGCTGGAGAGTCACAGAGAAGGAAATGTCAAAATTGTCCTCTTTTCACACAACATGCCTAAGAAAAATTCACCGCATCTTTTGGCCGAATACCATCACCAACCAAGATCTGCTTACTCGTAGCAAGCAAGAGGACATGCACACCATCATAGCTGGCAGACGCTGGAGCTGGGTTGGTCATGTCCTCAGAAGAGACCCCGATGCCATCACAAGAACAGCTATGTTTTGAACCCCTGAAGGAAAGCGAAAGAGAGGCCGACCAAAAACAACTTGGCGGAGGACTGTGGAGGCTGAGATGCAAAGAATGAACCAGAGCTGGGGCACTGTACGAAGGATGGCCACCGACCGTGCAAAGTGGAATTAATTTGTTGTTGCCCTACAAGACGCCAATAGGCGTGATGGCCACTGACTGCTTTGACGGTCGGTGGTTAAGGATCGAAGAAGAAGACTTCTATCCTTACATTCTACGCTTACTTACTTAGTCGTTCCCCTTCTACCGTGAGGTGTAGAGGTTTGGAAGAGAGCTGTCTTCCTCCTGGCCTGGTTCCATTCTAGTCCTCGGTCCTTCAAAGATTGTCTAATGTTGTCCTCCCAGCGGACTCTGGGTCGTCCTGGGGGTCTGGATCCTTGGCTCTTTGTTTCCCATGCTTGTCGTGGTAGCCGATCTTCTCCCATTCTGCAGACATGGCCAAACCATCTTAGTTGGGACTGTTCTAATTGGGTCTGCAGGGGGTGGGATTTAAGGCATTGACGTATCGTCTGGTTGCGTCCCATGTCTCTTCTTGTTACTTCAACCACCTTCCTCAGATACCTCATTTCTGAGGTTTGGATCTGGCTTTTGTGGGTTGTAGTCATTGCCCATGACTCGCATCCATATGTCAAGACTGGGACATAGGTGGAGCGGTATACAGCCATCTTCGTTTTCTTACCAACCTCTCTCTTGCTGAGGAATTCTCGATTTATGGCCTGAAAAAGTCTCCCAGCTGCTGCTTTTCGAGTGGCCAACTCTTCCTTGATGCCCCCCTTTCGGTCAATAACAGCTCCGAGGTATTTAAAGTGGTCGACCTGCTCCAGGACCTGTTCTCCCAGCTTAATCTGTTCCAGACTTGCAGTTAAGATGCTGTAAACGGGTATGAGGCTCGTTAAGATGCTGTAAAGGGGTGTGAGGCTGGTTAAGATGCTGTAAAGGGGTGTGTGGCTGGTTAAGATGCTGTAAAGGGGTGTGTGGCTGGTTAAGATGCTGTAAAGGGGTGCGACGCTTCTTAAGAAATTGTAAACAGGTGTGAGACTTCTTAAGATGCTGTAAAGAGGTGCAAGGCTTCTTGATGCTGTAAAGGGGTGCGAGGCTTCTTGATGCTGTATAGGGGTGCGTAGCTTCTTAACAAAGTGTAAAATTTGCGATGCTTCTTAAGATTCTGTAAAGCGGTGCAAGACTTCTTAAAATGTTGTAAAGAGGTGCAAGGCTTATTGAGATGAAGTAAAGGGGTACACGGCTCCTTAAGATTTTGTAATGGGGGTGCAATGCTTCTTAAGATGATGTAAAGGCTTGCGAGGCTTCTTAAAATGGTGTTAAGGGGTGCAAGGCTTCTTAAGAAGCAATAAAGGGGTGCGATACATCTAACAGACAGAATAAGAAACACCGCCTTAGGGAATGATTAAAACAATATCCTAATGTCGTACTACGGCCTATGTTCTGTATTTTTTTTCGCTCAGATGTGAGCGTTTCTTCCTCAAGTACCATGCAATGTGGCTAGGGTGATCATGTATTTTCATAACTTCCTGTCACCGCGCAATGCTGGTTATCAGTTATTTTGTTGTCTTCCTTCCATGCCATTAAACTGTCAAATGTTTTCTCTCGATGTTTTTCCTCTATATTTTTTCCCTTCAATACTTCCTGCCGTCACTATATATTACAGCTCATTAATCTGTCATGTTGTGGCCGGTAATGACGCAGCTGATTTTATATATCCTTCTTCTTTCATCTTTCATCGTTCATCTTTTATCTTTCATCTTTCAACTCCCAAAGGATGATAGGTCTACAATTATCTTATGCCAATTCTCCCTGTCACGTGCCATCAGATCAAGGTCTGTTCATGTCGTCTTCACCACCTTCATGTCGTCTCCAGTTCTCTACCCATATATTCGTTGATCTTCCTCTACATCTTACCCTGGGGATTCCAGAACAGGGATTGTCTAATAATGCTATAAACAGGTTTTTTCAATGTGTGTCCTATCCATCTCCAGCGACTTCTCATTTCTTGTTCAACTGGCGCTTGTCTAGTTCATGTCATCAGTTCCACATGAGAGATTTTGTCATAGCACTTCAATCCCTATATTCCACGTAAGCCATTTTGTATATTAGCTATATATAACATTACATAAAGTGAAAATAACTTCATTAAAATAATGGCAATAATTAACTGAGAAATTCAAGAGATGGGTGCTGGATGGCGGAATGACGATGTACCAGTTGTATCCAGCATTTCTTCAAACGTCAAGTTACCAACAAGTCCTTTGTTTCAAATGCCAAGTAACTAACAAGTCCTCTTTTTCGAACAGCAAGTAACTAACTAGTCCTTTGTTTCAAACGTCAAGTAACTAACTAGTCCTTTGTTGCAAACGACAAGTAACTAACTAGTACGTTCTTTCAAACGTTGTGCTACATTTTATTAATCTATTATGTTTTGATGGGCATTGATGAAGTCGAGTACGACTCCTCGCACTTTTTCAAATTGTCAATGTTCTGGTCATTAAAGGATAAAAGTGGGTAACTAAAACTAGTTATAAACTTTTTCTTAATTTTTTTTACCGGTGCTTTGCCATTATTACCATTATTATTATATTTAGTCCCTTCAATTTAAATCTTTTTTTTTATTAGATATTTGCTTTCTTTTGTTTAGCACGCACCTTTCAACCATTTACCATATATATGAAACTTTTGGTTATATCAGGAATTTTTTTTTTTTCTTTAGTGTTTTTTTTTTCTTGATTGCGTTTATTTGACTGTTTGCACTGTATTATTCCTCACGATGGGGTTTTTACTTGTTGATTAATAGATCTTCGTACACTCTCGGACGTCTACTTGAATGTTTTCAAACAAAGCAGTAGTCAGTTTCAGGCTATTTGAATCTCGGTAGAGCTTTTCCACGAATGGTACTGGTATCTGCCATATGCGCTTTCTCTGTTCCGCATATGTTGGGCAACTTTGAAGCAGATGTTCAGCAGTCATTTTATCAGCGCCACAGTTACATTGATCGGTAGTTCATATCTTTAGCTTTTGAATATATGGTATCTCAGTCTGTTGAGGCTAGTGAGGAGTCTGAAGATTACCACTTGTACTCTTCTGTTGAGCTGCTAGTTTGCATCATTTTGTGTGTGACCTGGATGCTCTACATCCTATTTGTTTCTGTTAATAGTTAATGGTTCAGTTTGTTGTGTTGTTCGTGGTCATACTTGTGTCTATACTGGCGTTAATTTAATATTGGTTTGGGGTTTATTTATGTAATTTTTTTACTTTGTTGAGTTAATACTTTCTGATGACGTTGCGGTGTTACTATTGTTGGCGCTGTAAGACAATTGGGAGTAATTTTATTGAAGGCTCTTTGTCGCCCCAGTCAGCCTATTAAATTTGTTCCTTCTTTGGGCATTCAAGTGTCAGGGCTAGAGCAAATAAGACAAGGTTGTCGGTATCTGGTGCCCTATTGTTTTCATGACGACACCCGATTAGCCAGGCGATGACCATCTTGGTCTGCCGGCTGGGGTTGTATAATCTACTTATCAAATGGGTGTAAGAGGGATACTTTTGTAAGTATCTCCGGCTTTGCTATTTGTCTCACTGGATTTCACGTTATGACATATTGTAACCTCCGTAAGATTGCACATAGCAGATACGAATACCAGCTGTGCAAACAGCCTTCTTTGTACTTCAATACAAACAGCGTGCAGGGATAGGGGAAACAATTACACGCTGGAAGACAGATTTTTGAACAGCTGCCACAATCTAGTAAATAAAAGTAAGAATTAATCACACTTCTTTATTGTAAGGTCATGACCCATCGTACATCTTGGCAACAAAAGACGAAGTTGGAGCTTGGAAATGGGTATTTCACGATAGAGGAACCAACATGTGAAGAGTTTCAAGAACCAAACACAATAAGACAATTTCTGGTGAACTGGAAAAACATATGACCAGCAGAGGCAAAACATACTGCAATAAGCACATGGTAGAAATGAGTGTAGAAAATCTCATAGGCATTAAGACCCCACCAGAAATATAAAACTTAATAAAACACTATATTACAAAAGCAAAAGCTAACACATAAAAAATAAATAAATAAGGATGCGAGCTAATAGTCTACAGTGGTAGTAGATTTCACCCCCCCATAAATAAGGATAAACTATAAACAAACCTCCAATCAACATTAAATGCTTACTAGTATAGACACCGTCATTTTTCTGAACAGTAAAAGACTATGAACTATTACTATAATGTAAAATACCTACTAGAGAAATAATGTAGTATAAAGCATAAAATAAATACAAACAAGGTAATATTACAATAAATGAACCGTGTCCTGATATCAGCAACAGCTCCATGTACATAGTAAATAGATAAAAGTGGCAAGCTACAAAGAAAATTAGCAAACACCTTAATAATAGATAATTTATTTTAATTTGGAGGAGCAGACAAAAATATCAAAATAAGAAAGGGCTGGGTGGCTGTCCTTGCCTTGAGAACTATATGGAAATCAAATAAATGAAGTCCGAACTAAAACAAAGAATCTTCAAGTCCAATGTTAAGTCAGTCTTTAACTGAGTATGGCTCTTCACCTTCATCTTCATCGTTCGCTCTAAAAAAACCACATCTATCTCTCTTATAAAGCTATATAGATTCCGTCTCAGGCTTCTCTCGTCAGCATACAGTTTTTACTTTAACTGTGTTGGAGAAGGCCACCCTGCCACGCTGCCAGTAACAGTTTTGGAGTATGTGTTCTACTGTTTGGTTGTCCACCCCACACAGGCACGTATCTGTCCACCCCACACAGGCACGTATCTGTCCACCACACACAGGCACGTATCTGTCCACCCCACACAGGCACGTATCTGTCCACCCCACACAGGCACGTATCTGTCCACCCTACACAGGCACGTATCTGTCCACCCCACACAGACACGTATCTGTCCACCCCACACAGGCATGTATATGTCCACCCCACACAGGCACGTATCTGTCTGTCCGAATTTTCAGTTCGTTGTACAGATGGTATCTGCGTTTGCCATAGCCGGTTATTAGTCTGAGAATTATCATTTGGTCTCTTCTTGAGGAAGGCCTTGTGGTCGTAACGTTGGCTATTTTCTTTGTCTTTTGTCCTCGTAAGACGAATTACCTTTTTTCGATTTTTTTTTTCACACCCATCCATTGAAAATGTATTGTATAGTTCTGCAGTATCGTAGTATAGTTCTGCAGTATCGTAGTATAGTTCTACAGCATCGTAGTATAGTTCTGCAGTATCGTAGTATAGTTCTGCAGTATCGTAGTATAGTTCTGCAGTATCGGAGTCTGGGTGTTCCTTATGTCATTTGCCTCTACATGGCTCTGAAACACGGAGAACATCAAACATGACAACTAAAAAGATACATGTTTTCATCAATTGGTGACTGTGCCGAACAGAAAGGTTGAAATGATATGGCAAAATCATAAGTATTGAACTTTGAACTGATGCGAAGAACAAACACACAAGGGGAGCATGAGGTGAGAAGAAGTTCGCACTGGCTAGGACCCAAAATTGGGAGCGTTGGCATCTATTTCTGAAGGTACCGGGTTCGCTCACATTCAGAAACAGTGGTTCCTAATGATGTCATGTTCCCGCCGATCTTGGGCGAAAAATAGGAGTGCTAGTGTGCTAGTGTGCTAGTGTGATAGTGTGCTAGTATGATAGTGTGATAGTGTGCTAGTGTGCTAGCTGCGCACGTTAAAATCTCTAGGCAGTTGGAAATCGTAAAGAGTAGGCCATGCCAGTGGCTTACTAACGGGGGTGCGAGGGGACGGTCAGCCCCGGGTGATAACCAGGAAGGGTTGCCATCCGACACTATTATGGTAGTACTCACTGTTAAAAATATACTTGCAAGTGTGTTTCTTTACGGGGGAGTGGGTGCCAAAGGTAGGATCACCCGGGGTGCCAAATATTTGAGGGACGCTGATAAGGTTGATAACGTTGGATTTTTATTCCCGTTAATGATATCCACCAAAAGATAGATATAAGTGGATGGAAGCAGACATCATCATCATCATCAGTTGATAAGATCTCTATGGTGTTGTTTGCTCCACTGTAGTGTATGGAATGTCAACTTGACCTACGCAGTGGTGTGTAGACATGGATTGAGTGTATAATGTGCGAATGATGATAAAGGTTCGTGGTGTTGACAAAAAATGTTCTTTTCTCACACTCATGTATGGCTGGAAGTCATCGACACCAACGACTGTGTACCTTTTCTAAAGTTTAATTCGACGTACACACTCGACAGCACAGATAGTGACAAATCACAGGTTGCCATAATACATCATAGTACAGTGGATAAATGGTCTTGCAATGTTACATGGGCACTCATGTAGAATAAGTGTATAATGGACTGTCAGTAGCCAAGCACTCAGTATCGCCCATACATATATATCATCTGACTTCACTGACTGAGCACGTCAGCTTATAAACAATATTTCAGATGGCTTCTAAACCTAATCTCGTCTAGCGACGATTCTTCAACATAATGTTCAGCACATATTTTTCCATATAATAATATTGAACCGCTAGCAATGGGTTCTCATGTGTAGCAGTGATCTCTGGACTGATCAAGCGATAATACGGGCATCCCTTTTCTCTTCTTGAAAGTCACTACATGTTTTGGTTCCAAGATGGCTTCACTCGTGAGCTGTCACTCACGTTTGGATACAGATAATGAATCTGTCCTAAAGTTAGTCATTCATAAAACATTTCATTGCTCTGTAGATTTGATCATGAACAATTGACTGCAATCTACAGGATATAGTGCTGCTAGGAATCGAAGTCGTTTTCATCGAGTCAAATATATTCTCTTAGACATTCAAATCGTAACTATCGAAAATGGTGGCTTCGATCGAGAGTTCATAAGAGTATCTTTGATTACCTTGGTATAGGAAATATGAAACTGCCATTCCTTGGCAATACGACTAAACACTGGGGTAAAGCATATACGATAGGTTTAGACGACTATCACCTTCCCCACAAATACTGAGATCACTTTTTCCCCGGCGACAGGCCGACATGGAAAAACACAGTCCCTATCAGGACGAAGCCAAATCACACCACTCTCTAGCGACACATCCGCCGAATAGCCTTCGACCTCTCTAGAGACAACAGAACATATAGTTCGACTTAGATATGTAAAGATATACAGATATAAGACAGACTCGTCCTACTCAGACAAACAATACACATAAATTCAGGCCATAGATATTCTGAAGCAAGAACAATCTATTATTACCCAAACAACGAATAAATCGCAGTAAAATGGATTTATCCGCGGAGTTTGATCGAAAGAGCCGACACAACTTTCAAGGGAAGTAACACAATAATGACTTTCCCTTAAGCACTATTTTGCTTTCAAAATATTTGCGAAGATAACAAGAATACCAATGTATAATATTGTAAGATATCAAAGACTGCACGTAACAGTCTTACCACACCTCCCGGGAAAAAAAAAATGGAACATTTTTTTTTTTCCTTTTTGAAATACATCTAGGAGCAACGTACAATAGGCTCACAACGCATGAATAATGCGCAGATGAAAATATCAGGAATACCTATAACGCCTAATATGAGGCTAAGTCGACTTATGGAGCGACTGGTGAGAATGTGTCTCATAAACTGAGAGAAATTATTTCTCTACAAGTATATTTTTCCAGGAAGGTGTCATCAAAGTATAATACAATTCTGGCAATTACACAATGCCTAAAAAATTCATATCATCATTTCGTATTAGATATCTTAAATTTATGATTTATGAAGAAAAAAATCATCAAAGCACAGCGGTGAATAAACATCAATGAACCGCTATGTAGTGATACAATCATTATATTATTAAATTACAAATGTGTATCTATCATGATATAGAAAAGGAACTACTATAGAACTAGACATATCAAGAAGTCTAAGCCCTAATAGTTATGTGGAATCATGTGGGCATCTTGACAGAATGTCTGCCATCACATTATCTGATCCACGAATAGCTCGCACAGAGAAATGAAAAGGTTGAAGAGCAATTGCATATCGAGTAGACCTCGAGCTCTTCAAATTCTTACTCTGTATAGCAGTAAGAGCTTTTTGGTCGGTTTCTACTATGAAATGTGCGCCTAGAAGGAATCTCTGTAGTTTGAGGATCGACCAAACCATAGCTAATAGCTCACGGTCTAAAACCGAATAATTCCTTTCTGCCGCATTAAGTTTTCTGGAAATATACATTACAGGATGCAGAGTTCCAGAGTACTCTTGCATTAGTGCCGCTCCAATCCCAGTGGATGAAGCGTCACTACGAAGAACGAATGTCTTATCTTTAGTAGGTAGCACTAAAATAGGTGGTGTTGAAAACAATGTTTTAATCTTATCCAGAGAGCATTGGCATTCCTGAGACCAGTGGACCACATTAGGCGAACCTTTCTTTAGAAGTGTTGAGAGAGGTGCCATGATAGAGGATAGATTCTGAATGAATCTGCCATAAAATTGAATAAGACCTAACAGACTTCTCACCTGTTTTTTAGTCTTAGGGATTGAGATGTTAAGTATCTTACTAGTATTATGGTCCTCTGTCTTTAGGAAACCATGACCAACTCGGTGGCCTAGGAAAGAAATTTCGCTAAAACCAATATAGGCTTTAGAGGGTTTCGCTGTCAGGTTGTGCTCACGCAAAGTAGACAGCAATTCATCTAACCCTGAATAGTGATCTTCCCAAGTATCGCTGAAAAGACAGATGTCGTCTAGATATGCAATGACATCTGACCGATAAGATAGGATTCGGCGCATCATGCGTACGAACGTAGCTGGTGCGTTCATAAGACCGAAAGGCATAAAATTCCATTGGAACAAACCTCTAGGTGTTGAAAAAGCCGTGAGAGGTTTGGCGCGTTCAGATAAAGGAACTTGCCAATATCCTTTAGACAAATCAAGTTTAGTGAAAAAAATGAGATTTGGAGAGTCGAGTAAGTAGCTCTTCCAGTAAAGGCATAGGTTCGGCATCGAACTTAGTTACTTGATTCAATTTTCGATAGTCAACGCAAAGACGTATGTTATTGTCTTTTTTACGCACAATAACCATCGGCGAAGAATATGCAGAGGTGGATGGTTCGATTATTTTCAAATCTATCATCTCATCCAACTCTTTCTCGACCTGTGCTTGAAAATGTATAGGTATAGGATAAGGTCTAACCCTAATAGGAGTATGGTCAGTTAGAACAATGTCATGTTGAATGACATTCGTTTGTCCAGGGATGTCAGTGAGTACATCCTGAAATGTTTGCAACATAGTTGAAACTTGTCGCTGTTCTCCTAGAGACAAATCAGGAGAGACAGTAACGTTCTTCCATGATTCACTGGAATGAAGTGGGATCATTGGAAGAGGAAGATTTACATCTGAAAAACTTGTTTCCTCATCCTGTATCACGGACAGTGATGAGTAATGACCATGTTGTACTGGAGAATTGTCCGTTGCTTGGAAAATGGGTTGCAAATAATCCGGACGTTCATGGAATTCAGTAAGCATATTGATGTGGAAGGTTTTATGCTTCCCATCAATATCGACAATATAGTCGACATCGGAAATTCTCGATATTATATCGTACGGACCTTTCCAAGAAATAAGTAATCTGTTTTCCCTACAAGGTAGTAATACAAATGCTTTGTCACCAGGACAAAGTTGTCGTAAGCATCTCTTCTTATTGGCAAATTGCCTTGCCTTCTGTTTCGCAAATTCAGAAGAAGAAGTTGCTAATTTGCATGCTTCGATAATTTTTTGTCTCAACGCGATGACATATTCGTAGGATGACTTTGTGTCATCGTCAATATTGTCAGATGTTTTG